>JBANRG010000091.1:0-218653 GCA_037954225.1 Stygiomarasmius scandens | reverse complement strand
GTGGGACTTGGTATGGTCCTTCAGACTCACCACGAGATCCCGCTATGACTTCAAGAATTCGAGTCAGAAGGGAAGTCAGTTTTGACTGCATGTCAATACTAGTTTTGTCGTTGGGGATATCAAAGCTGCTATACTCGCTTGTACTTAGAGTTACGATTTGAATCATGTTACTCGGAAACCCATCTCGGCGAGGATGAGTAACGGGATTCAGCACGTATATTTCCATCCTGACGATTCAAGAATGAGCATGGTTGAGGCGAGAGCTCATCATTTTACTATCTGAGCACAGGATCTAACTTATGTGTATTTATGCGTATTCCAAGGTGGATCACCTCGACACCCAGATTCATATATACGACTCTCGTAAAAGCGAAAACCGGGGTTATAGCCGCAGATCAGACTGTTCATTTGGATATCGGGCAGAGGATGTGCCAGGAAGGCCACGAACGGGATTTACAAAAGGAAGTACTAAATTTTGTTACTTTGTGAGGGGATACCACGATGGGACTATTTGTCTCTGGGATTACCGTAATTGTAAGGTGTATAAGTTTGGTGCGGTTCTCAAATGCTAAACTTAGTTCTCTGCCTTCCATTTGTCAGAGTCCGGTTGCGAGCCAACGCCAAGCTCATGGAAGCCTACCGTCTCAACTACCTCGAAACAGGATACTTGTACGTATACAAGGGTCGAGATACTTCTATCAGAGTCCGATTGCGAGCCAGCGCCAAAGAGATACAGAGATAGTTCATACGCTATGCATGGATGATGAGTTTGTAGCATTTGGCGGAGACACGATTAGCTTTATGGATCTCAGTCTGAATATGTTACCTGCACGGTGCTAGTGTTCTGTCTCTATTCCTTGGACAAGCCCGTGATTACAATACTACTTTCGCCATAAGGCTTAGCCAACTCAACGTCGGACTGGCTGGTACTCCAGAAGAACTGGCCAGTGATGAAAAAGAGTCGAGACTATTGTCACTAATTCAGTATCTTAACGCTCATCCTATTGGATTGGAAAGAAACTCCACAGTAGACCGTTCGAGATTCCGTTCTGAGTCATGCTTCTCGGACAGTCGGATGTTACTTGCTATAATTATCGGATTCGTTCATTGCTCGACTCCGACTGGTAGGTAACTAAATCACATATAAGAACTGGTCTCAACGTCTCATTTGCAACAAAACCATCCAGTTCAATCTACCTAGTCATGTCTACAGCCCCAACAAACCCACTCTCTCATCATCCCAAGGCTTTAGCCGTCCTTTCTCGTCTTCACGCATTATCCATCGAGCAAGAGAAAGCCAGGGGTGCCAGGGGAAAGCATTTCCCCAAACTCAGCAATTTCGGACCCTTTTCAGACGACGCTGATCTTGCGAATCCGAGTGATTTCGTGGAAGAGTTGGTTGCTCTTGACGAAGACAAAGCTCAAGCCATGTATATGATTCTACGAGCGATGGGAGCGATGAGGGTAGTCGAAGGTAAGTAAATCTCGTCCGTTCCCCTCGGCTCAGCTTCTTAAACTCAATTTTAATTTACATGGCAGCCGGGACATCATATGGTGTATCATTGATCTATCTCCTTTGCGCGGTCATTGACAATGCCAAAAATGCAAAAGTGGACAGGTTGCCTCCGCTTGTCATAGGAACAGAACTTGAACCTGCAAAGGTCTCAAAAGCGCTTTCGCACGTTCAGGAAGCATTCGATGGTCGCACTCCAGAAATTCTCAACCTCCTTCAAGGAGACCTTCTCGAAACTATCCCGGCTCTCGCTCTCCCCGATAGTTCTGTCGATGCTCTTCTTTTGGACATCTGGGCTCCATTGGCATTGCCAGTGTTGAAAATGATGCTCCCAAAGTTGAGAAAGGGTGCTGTTGTGTTTTTAGACAACAGTATATCTTCGGTTGAAAGGTACAAAGATGTTCTTGAATTTCTGAGAAGTGGGGATGACGAGACGAGAATGTTCAAGTCTATTTCTTTGCCGTTTGATGGTGGCTTTGAAATGTGCGTATACGAAGGAAATTAAGTAGTGTGGATATTGATAGAGCTAGTGCTGAGTCACAAAATGGAACCTTCAACACAAACATATGGACACTGGGAGAGTCGAACTCCCGACCTCACGCAAATCAAATGCGAAGCGTGCGCGCTACCAACTGTGCCAAGTGCCCTTCAGGCCTATCTCGTAAGACTACCATTCCGAATCCAAATCCTATCAGATAGAGTGTGTCTGACCGTGGAACAAGGTGGGATCCAATGAGTTTAGTTGACATATCCAACGAATGAATCTACGGGAAGAGAACAGTGGAATGAACCGAAATGTGGGATGACGTGTGTATATCCGATTTATAATGTCAGGGGAAGTCTATGCCAAGACAGGAAATCATTGAAGAATGACCCCGACAATCTGCTGTAGGTTAAAAGGTTTAGGAGCCCTGTGACTTCCCTTAGTATCTCTTCAACCCCCACATTGATTGGTTGTCATGCCATACACCTCTTTCGACGAAATCGAGCAGGTAACGTCTCCTCTCAAGCTAGCGAAAAGGAGTCTACTCACCGTGACGCACTCGCCAGATTCATGCTGACCTGCACAAGAATTTTCGTACAAAGATTACCCTCCCGTTGGCATTCCGCCAACACCAAGCTCTCCAACTCGCTAGAATGGTGAGGGAGAATCACAAACGGTTCGCAGATGCGATTTGGAATGTGAGTCGACCTCTTTTCACGGTGACGAACGCGACATATGCCTCCATGTAGGATCTTGGAAAGCCTGCCTTTGAAGTCTACCTTTGCGAGATCAACCCAATCGTAGAACGGTGCATCTTGACTGCCAAGCGACTCCCCGAGTGGATGCAGCCTGAAAACAGGGAGAACATCGTTGCCAAACCTCATCAGAAAGAATGGACTCCACGAGTCTATAGGGCACCGAAAGGTGTTGGCGTCGTTATCGCGTACGTATCAGTTTCAAATGTTGTTCTCATTTTGGAACAACTTTACCATTACACAGACATTGAATACCGCTTTTTTAGCCCATGGAACTATCCCATGATCCTCTCCTTGCAACCCTTGCTTGGTGCTATAGCAGCAGGATGCTGTTGCGTACTCAAGCTATCCGAAATCTCCCATCATTACGCTGAAGTCGTAGCGGATCTAGTACCTAAATACCTCGACCCGCGTGCCTATCGCGTCGTTCTGGGAGGTGTCCCAGAGGTTACCAGGCTCCTCGAGCTCAAGTGGAACCACAGTGCGTCATCCCTTTATTCATATCTCCAACGCGACACTCGCGCCAACTCTAACCTTACTTGCTATAGTTTTCTACACTGGAAACGGTACCGTCGCACGCATCATCGCCACGGCCGCCGCCAAACATCTCACACCCCTCACTCTCGAGCTCGGAGGCAAATCTCCCGTGATCATAGACCCTGATTTTGACAATCTCGAGCTAGCTGCTAAACGTATCTTTTGGGGAAAGACCTCTAATGCAGGACAAATTTGCGTATCGCCTGATTATGTCCTCGTACCGACAAAATCCCGTCCGGGTATGATGGATGAATTGGTCAAGGCTTTCAAAAAGGCGTATGCGGAAAGTTTCCCGAACGGTTCTCCACTCGAGTCGAACGACTATGCTCATATTATCAATGAACACCATTTTAGGCGTGTTGAGATATTGTTGGAAGAGACAAAAGGCAAAGTTGTTATTGGAGGAGGAAAAGACCCAAAGACGTTCAAGATGGAGCCGACGATCCTCACGGGTGTTACTGGAGATGATGCGTTGATGCAGGGAGAAAACTTTGGACCCGTGTTGCCTTTGGTAGAGGTTGGGACGGTTGACGACGCGATTGACTTTATTAGCAGTAGGAATCACCCGTTGGTGATGTACGTGTTTAGTGATAGTGAGGAGGTGAGGACGAAAAGTGAGTTGTCGTTCCTTTATTCACATACCCAAAAGTTGACCTGTCTTCTGCAGTTCGCGAAGGTACTTTCAGCGGTGCTCTCATCTTCAACGATACCTTTATACAACTCGACGGTGTGTCCATACCCTTATCATATACACACTGATAACCAACGCATTCCCAGTGAACGAAATGCCCTTTGGCGGCGTTGGCGAGTCTGGCCGTACGTCATTTTGCGCTCCTGATTAGCTTCAACCCACTCACGTCATATTTGATACAGACGGCTCTCAAGTCCTCAAATACACCTTTGATGAATTCACGTACCCACGTAGCTCCCTCACTATTCCCAAAGAGTACGTTATTCTTCGATCATCAGCCTTTTATCTTGTCCTGACTGATCTATCTAGGCTTGAACCCGTCTTTGCCCCGCGTTACCCACCTTACTCTCAAGAGACCTTTGACTTGATGTGTAAACCTGGCCTCGAGATTGAAATTCCAGAGTCGACTCCTGAGACTGGTTTGAAGGCTTGAGGATAATGTTATAGGTATCTGGGCCAAGAATGGACGGACAACAGGAAGGGTAGATTTAATAGTAAAATTTATGTACTATGTATACTATGACCCGAATAACACAATCTGTTTCATGTTTGGGAAAGTAAAGGAAAGCATATTGGGACTATGGACTATTCTAAAATCCGAAGTACTACCGTAGCAACTATGAAATAGAAATAACGAACTATAAGAACTCTACATCCTACTTGATTAGATTTATCAAAAACCGACCATTCCCATACCTTCCGAAGAACCAGAGCATCTAGTACCACATCTATAATCCATCTATTTCATATCCCTCACACCGCTCATCGCAATCTTCAACCCCTCCAAAATCACCAACCTCTCCTTCCTCTCCTCCTCCAACCCCTCCAAAGCCCTCTCCCACCACCTCCCACCTTGATACTCCCCATACCAAACATGCTCCCCAACTTCAACTTCACCTCCAGGTCTACCCACTCCCACTCCCACCGGCCCACTCGGAATATTCTTCCAAACACCCTTCATCAACCTACTCATACTCTTCACCGAACCTCCATGAGGCGCCGAGATGGTTTTGAGGACCCATTTCCAGTGCGGTGGTGGATTTGTATGGCTGTAGGTTTCTATTACCGGGGTTTGTTTCTGGATAGCGTCACCGTTCGTTACAGCAGCGCCGCCGCCGCCGCCGCCCTGGAATCTCCATTTCGATGCAGGCGATACGGGTGTATAGTTTGGAGATGTTGGACTTGGAACGGCTACTTCTGTAGTCGTACCTTTGGGAGGCTCGGAAGGGGAAAGTGGAGACGGGGCACTCAGAGTAACGACTGGGTTTGTTGACTTGTCGTGCGTTGAAAGCGATAAATTCGGTGGAACTGTCGTTGGTGGAGAGAATGGATTCGGCAAAGAGTCTACGCTCTCAGGAGAAGCTGAGAGTGGTGGTGATGGTGGTGGTGCGCACAAACCACTAGCAGCCATGACCAACGTCGGTGGAACGGTTATACGACCGATTTTGAAACACATGAGAGATACCGTGACGGTGTGCAGAGTGTAGCCTTCTTCCTCGTCGTCGGTTTGTTGGGAGGCGAGTTTGGAGGCGAGAGTTCGGACGGTTTGTTCTGGTGAAGTGTCTACGACAATGGTTGGGTTTGGAGTAGTTGATGAGGAGAGAGAAGGTGTCCCAGAGTCGGAGATGGGTGCATGGTTGAACATGGATGGAGTAGTGGAAGCTTCAGGGGATTTCCTCGCCGTTTTAGAAGACTTTTCTTGACCGGGCTTCTTCTTGGTTAAGAATCGGCAGAGAATGTAAGCCTGGGTTATCGCAGTTAGCGCTGATGAGATAGACGGAACCGAATAACGAGAAGGACTAAAAAAAGAACGAGACGATAACCCACCCATTTCTCGTCCCAGCTACCCAAGCTGACTCGCACTTCATACCGACTCATCACAGGTATCTCCTTGATGAAATGGAAATGTGTTGCTGCCAGCGGCATGTGGCCGCCAACTCGAAGAAATTGGGTGAAAAGCTCCCGAGCGAGCTTGAAACGAGCGCCGTCCAGCGCTTTGGCATAAGACGAGTTGGAAAGGTGAAGATTGTAGTCGCACTCGTCGAAACCTGTAGATAAATAATGTCAGGTTGTTTTTAAGAGAGAATAGAGGGTTAGCACGGACTAGCAATGCTCTGGTACACCACATACTGCCCCAATGGGCTCCGTCCAACAGGAGAAATACTTTCTATCCATTCTTCCATTACACGTTGCTTTGTCTTTTTGGAGGAAAACATGCATTTTGCCATTATAAAGAGCTGCTCAAAACGAACATAAATGAGCGGTCTGAACACTCTAACTGTTAGACGCGTTATCAGTAAATTTTTAGTTATTTTCTGCACAAGGTTTTCAACTACACGTACCGTGCCAGACAAAAGGCAACGCACGGGCATTCGCAACGAGCAGAGCCCACAAAAACACCCTTCCTACCGAGTTCCAGCCCAAATGCCTTCCTAATAGCGCGTTTTTCACGATTTCTAGCATTCTAATAGCCCTCTCAGAGACGGTAGAAGAAGGAAGGGAGAGAACCAGCTGCAAAAGAGCGGTTACAAGTGGTAGTTGGCTTGCTCGAGCGAGCTGACCAGGCGAAGCCATTTTTCCGATGCTTAAGCTTCAGGGACGGCCAGCGACGCACGCGGAGGAAAAGACTTTGGGGGTTGGCTTAAGTAAGCCGCTTCAGCGGATATACCGGCAGTCGGACTACTCGAAAGCCGGAGGACTGATAATTTCAAGAGCTTGGATTTTCTAATTGTACACGACATCCTAATAAGAGCCTGTTCAGCAAAAAGTACACGCGCGTTTACTCTGTACACGATTCCTTAATATAGCAGGTGTCCGTACTAGCGTGACCGGAAAGATTTTCCGAAAGATTCCATGCGTACTGCGGGAGTTGCCGATACCGCCAGTTTCGGTATATTCTGCAGGGTTTTGTTATTGAAATATTTCATGAGTGTCCTAGCTTGAACGAGGTACATTTATCAGCTATTCTACACCATTAAAGGATGTCGATATCAACCGAAAAAAATTCTTTATACCTGGTGACGGCAGTCGGTCCGCATCAGTCACATAGTGTCACAAAGGTAGAGTAAAGACATCTACTATTTTTAGTAATTGTGTAGAAAGTACACGCGTGTGTACTTTTTGCTGAACAGGCCCTAAAGAAAGCGAATTTAAACGTCCCTCCCAGAATTCTTGACATCAGCCGATTCTTGGATATCCTGTAGCGTTAGAAATCGTCAATGTCCAACTCAGGATTCCTAACTGAAACTCACCTCATAAGAATCATCATCCCTCTCTCGAACAGTGGTAACCATAACTTGAACCGATTGCCCTCGTTCCTCGATAGGAGTCTCTGCCCCGTCTCTCCTATCACGTACTAATTTCCTCATCACCACGGCTGGCGTATCAGAAGTATTTGCTCCATTGGGTTTGGAGCTGGGGGTCGAGGATGACTGAGCATCTTTGGTTACCCAGAAAAGAGCAAGAGCGTTGAAAATGATCTGTTCAAAAGGTGATTTGACTGATCACTGAAATAAGATATGCATGAAACTTACGTCGGTAGTGCAACACGTAAGGCACATCCATCCTCGTTCATGTCCATGCCAGGCAGTGAGAACAGCGACATTTATCGTAGACATTGTAAGTGCCACGGCTGCGGAGCTGTGTATGATTCTCAGTACTTTTTCCTCGACTATAGATTGGGATTTCTATGCACTCACACCAAAGTCCGAGAAGCAACCCGTTGAATTCTCGGGTTCGTCAACTTTGACTTCATGAGAGGCCACAAGAACAGTGCGGTGAGGAAAAATGTAATGTATCTATTAAATGTTTGTCAGAGTCGCGGTCATTGAACTCACCAATACTCACATATCGTAGCTCAACAAGGTCAGTGACGCATAAAACTTGAGCCCAATGTAGCAATATCCATCTCCCTCATGAAGATAGTGCACCCTTCCGATGATCAAAACAATCCCAACGGCAGCATAAAGAAGAATTGTGCCCAATCCAATCAGGTATATGGGAGATCTGAGACGTGGGGTATTATGTGAGGTAGACCATACGACGTGTACTTTTTCGACTGGCAAAGGAAGTAGGAAATCAAGTTAATTAGTTGACTCCAAGAAAATAAAGCGAGACAACGTACTAAGAAACAGATACAACAGCACTTTGGTCGACGCATAAAACACAATACAGAGAAAAACACCCGTCATACAGACAGATAACGATGTTTCCAGCCCAATTCCAAAGATTAGGAGACCACCTGTAATCATATACATGGTAAATCAGCACAGATCCCATTCAAGAACAAGAGATATTCACTGATGAAAAGATAAAGCCATGAATCGATAAACACCAGTGGAATGAGAAGCCGACTCCATGATATATATCGGACATCATCTAGGCTCTGAGGGAGGCGTCGGGACACGCAGTGCGATATAACGGTAATACCTGTATACACCCGAAAGTAATCGTGAGTCACTACATTCTAATCTGTTCGGATCGTGGACGACGCACCGAAGAGGTAAACCAAGCAAACGAGGACCTGAATCCCTACCGACGGAAAGTGCAAGCCGGTAGCCATATCTGCTTTGACAACTGCGGGAATTAAAATAGAGAGAGAGGGAAGAAAGGACTGTAGTTTGAAGGGCAAGAGGGAACGAAGACTATCCTCATAGCGAGAGATTTTAAGTAGGCCCCTTTGAAATTGCATACTACCACCCAGGAGGTGTAGTGTACGTCATTTAGTAGTGCGGTGTATGCTAGGTTAATGCAGTGGAAGCAAAGACGTCGATTTGATCACGATCAAGAACTTTGGTTTTCAGGATGTACCGCAAGTTGGACCAATGAATCTGAGTCGATTTGGATAGCTGCGGTTGCGGATTTGCAGTGACTTTCAGCGAGTGTTCGACGACATAAGCAGAGATTAGGCGAGTAGCTCGTTGCTCGGTGCTGTATAGAACGTAAATTAGGGGCTGTTCTTCTGTTGTTGAAAGTAGCTCATTTTCATTTGACCTTGGATAAGTATTTTCTCTCAGGACAATCAGAGGAAGAGAATGTTTCGGTTTTCTCGGGTGCGACCAACATATATCGAAGCTTGTGTTCCTGATCAGCAATGGAAGGCGCCTCCGTTGGCAGGTTGTCGACTCACGAGCTTTCGATCCGATTTCAGGCACGATGGCCCCAAATACCGACTCGGAAGAACGAGTGTGATCGATGAACGACGTGTTCTGTTTGGAAATAGAACTCGATGCGAGGTTTTACAATCGAGGTGTATGAAGTGTATTTGTACATGTTTATGATGATTTCGCGATGACTGCTTCCGTCTTAAGATCTCAAGTCCATCTTCGAGTTTTCCTGTCATTTATAGGTTGTCTAGTAGGGCACTTGGCACAGTTGGTAGCGCGCACGCTTCGCATTCCAAGGCTGCGTGAGGTCAGGAGTTCGACTCTCCTAGTGTCCATTATACCATTTAATCTTTTTTTCTTCTTCTCACCTCGCATTTAGACGTATTTAAAGCACATTAGAGTTATATGATATCGTGACTAGAAAGAATTCTACCCCTCCTAACAATGGCAGGATCGTGAAAGGCCATTCCGACTCTCGAAGGTGCAACAGATTGATATATCGGCTGAACGTTACACTGACAATATCCGTTCTGTGCATGTGAGTGCCTTTCAAACTCACGTATAGTTGCTCGTTCTTCAAATTCAACATTCCCATGAGGTATTAGTACATGCGTACCTGTGTGAGGATTGAAGGCGCTTCCTCCCACAACAGGAAAGTTGGTACCACCGACATAAATGTGGTTGTAGTTCCCTAGAGCAGCACCAGCGTTAGTGTGGGCTTTATCAGGGATAGCCAGGGCCCCATATGGTTGTACAGGATATCGTTGATGTACGGGATGATGGACCGGGAGAATTTGGGAGGGCATTAAAACATAAGGATGAGGGGGTACTGTGTTGCTGTCCGTTACTTTAGGTCCGGTCTGCATGCGGTTTAAGCTGGCAAGGGCCTGTTCAAGCACACTCTGGGCATTCTGTTCTAAATCGAAGACCACGTTTGATGTACCTGGACCGTAGGACGGCGTTGGGCTGAATGGTGCAAAGGTAGTGTTGACTTGTTGAAAACTTTCAAGTTCTTCTGCTAGTATTGCTGTACTTGGGTCAGTACGAGGCCAAGACGACTGGTTGGATATATTCGGGTCACAGTCTGTCTGGACCTCGCTAGTTTCATCGCTTCCTAATATCGCTTCGGTGGAACTCGAACGGTTGGGTACAAAGAATTTCCACTCCGGTGAGTCACACTCCAAAGATAGTGGACTGGGAGGCTTCGAAGTTGGAACACCATGGTCAGCTCGTTCTCGCTTGGCCCGAGATACAGGAGGCGTGGACATGTACGGGAGCTCCAGTGATCCATCATTCTCTCGAACATCGAGTGATTGTTGTGAGCGTAATGATGAACGGCGAGAAATATTCAAAGTCGACAAAGGGGAACCGGCAGCTTTATTATTCAAGTTGGGATGATAAATGTACTTTTGATATGTCTTGCCATCGTTTCCTGTATATAACCAGAGCTTTTTTCGGTTGACTCCTCTATTTATGACGATATTCAACTGTATATCAATAGACCGATTACTCTGAGAGGCATCATCCGAGGTAGAATGTTGAGAATCATGTTGCTGAGTAGTAAGCCCCGCAAACTCGTGTAGCATAGTAGAATCTTCCTCTGTCTGCACCCATCATGATTTTAGATTGGCGACAAAGATGCCTGAGAAATCAATACTATTACTTACCTGTAGACGTGACATTTCATATTCACTTTCTTCACCGCATATCTGTCGGCAATTTTGCTGCTTGGTTGATTCTTGTGAGTGAATTTCTTGTGTTCCAACTTTTGGATTATTCAAACCTGGAACATTTGGTGGGCTCGCACTGTTGAATTGTGGCGTTGGAGGCTCGGAGCCAATCAACCCTTCTCGACTCAAGTCAATCCGAACTTTCCTTCGAAGCTAAACTGGATAAGCAAACTTATCTACTTGTGATGAAAAGGATTATGCTTACTGTACGGCGTGGGGGGGAAGTACTGCGATCTTTGTCGGATTGTTCCAAAATAACTTGCAATCTCCCCTTCGTATACATCCTGCAACAAAATTCTGCGCCTTCTCGAGGAAAGTCCAAGATGCAACGAGGGGGTGCCTGGCAAGGTCCAGAAACATACCGAATCGTCCATACACCTCCATAAGATTCGTAGGAAAACGCAAACTCGCATATTTCAGAAGAATTGATGAAGCTATTCGTGTGCAAGATATCCATCAAAGCATCCGTTCGTTCGTCACAGAATATCCAGGCTAGAGAATTGGGTGTCTTCCAATCTCGAACCTGGAGGCCGTACATGGTTAATGTTTGACCATCAAATTGAGACCCCACAGAATCGGAATTGATCGCTGTCAAGATCCATAGTCCCTCTCTGTATGCAGACATTCGTCTGGATAAGATAACGGAGTCCTGTGAACTGACTACTGGAGCCCGAAGTGGAATCTGTAAGACAGACGTCATTGCGCTAGACAGAAATGCTGGAAAATATTCTGCCTGGTCGAGAACAAATGGAGTCTTGGGCATAGGAGTGGGTTCTTCTACGACTGGCTCGTCCTGGAACGAATCAGCATCAAGTGATTGGGATTTTATGCCGCGAAGATCCATTTTCGTATCAATATCGAGATGAACCTCTTGCGAACGTTCGACCCTTGGGCCGACGTGCTGAACCAAATATTCATGCCCTTGCATAATGACAACAAGATGACAGCCGACGGAAGGAAATGTGTAACTGGGATGAGTCGTAGCAAAATAGATGGAATCGGAAGAGGTACACGAAGAGCCTGCATGACAGAACGTCTGCAAATTCAGGCTCCAGAGAAGTTCCTCAGATTCCGGTTGACAAATAACACTTTCTTTCAACTCTCCAAAATCGTCTCGATGGCGTACAGTGAGATTCATGCCAGGAACCCAGTTGTGAAGATTCGAGCAGAGAGTAGATGGTGACCGAGGAGAGGGTGGGAACCAGGGACCAAGGATTTTGACGATCATGACTTGACAATACTTGTACCCGATAGTGAGAAAGGTGCATTTGCCTTCCTCAAAAGGGCCGTTGTCATAGGCCTCGCCATAAACAGTTCCTTGAAAACGAAGAACCTTTACGAGGTACTCGACGCGGTCCTTGATAACAACAGTATGCATGCCAGGAATCAGCTTGGTTCGGCGTACGATCACGCTACCGGTTGTAAAGGACTCTTCCGTAGATAACTCGGAAGAACAAGATGATGCATATGGTTTGATAGAGTTTTCGTTTGAAGTGTGTTCCAGATTCAGATGACGCAGAAAGTTAATGAAGGGTCGTAATAGCATCGACATGGTAATTTGATCGTATATTTCTCTGTAAGACAAGCACGAAGGTTGAGTGTACCGATAGGATTGGAGAGTGGGCCACGTACTGTTCGGTCGTGAGGTAAAATGGTCGTTTCTTGCGCCCTACTCAAGCGAAAGTACTATTTATGCCCAGACATCGCTTTACAGGACCTTGTTTCCGCAAAAAGACAATAAAGGAAGACTTATGGCCACAGGGCGCAAATAATTTAGCGCGGCTACACTGACAAAACAGTATGGACCCACAATCTGATGCCAGCGACGAAGTACATCGTTGGCTCTTGTAATAGACAAAGGAAGAAACCGGTCCGTTCGGCACTTAGCACTTAACTGTTGTTGGCCCAGTAAAACGCGAACCCCATCACAATAACATAATTGCTTATCATCAACACTCTTCTCACGGCCGCCATCTTCGTCGAGCGCCGGTCCTCCCAGGTCCTCCCGCCTATTTTGCTTCCGCAGACTCAGGAAATCCAGCTCGTGTTCTTTAATTGAATCCACGCACCTTCCAACGACATCGGTAATGGTATGTTCTTCATTAGAGTGTAAAAAGATATAATTGCTCGACAGGAAAATACCCAAATTCAATATGATTCCCTCTGAAAGTGAATTTTTAATCTAATTTTTCGGATGACTAGATGTTATTGTTCGGACATCAAGCATACTACAGTATGAGTTATCACAGAAATAAAAATCTATCCGGCACTCTGCTGTATCTCAGTCTCTTCATCAATGTTGAGCAAAAAGTTCAGACAGATTTCACAAAATTGGCGCAGATTTTCCAAATTCGGAGGTCAAAAAAAGTTTGGACAAAAATCTGTCGCGGTCGCAATTTTTGTCTGAAAGTATAGTCTGGGGTCCTCCAACATTCTTTTCATTCTATCAAATATAGCTATATCTTAACCTGTTCCATAGCTTGGTGGAGGCTTATCATTCAAACCCCTGGCCCAATCCGAATTCGACTGACTCGGACTTTCCGATGATCGCAGTTGTGCCATTGTACCCGCCATAGCAGTATGCATCCCTTGGTGGGAGGTGTTTGCTGCATATTGCAGTTTCTGAACCCGCAAGTTATCTGTTTCCTGCCGCAATCGGTTTTGCCATGGAGCTGGTACAGATTCCGACCTGGACGATGATGCCAAGGTACTGTTATCAGCAGATAAAAAGGGAGGGCTTGTCTTTTCACTGTACACCTCAGGTATCTTCTCAGATACTATTTTTTGAGGGCTCAGGCTCAAGCTGCTTCTTGCTGCGTCAGGGTGACTGAACTCTGGAACTGCTGACGTCCATTCGGATACAGTTTCAAGCTTTGATTGTTCACTGCTGTCCAAGTTATCATCAGACACGGTTGCTCTGCGCCTTCTCTTTGAAAGTCTGAAAACCACGAGTAACAGGATGAAGATAAGTGTAACCCCTATGGACACGAACGTTCCAATGACGACGGGTTTATTGGTAAAGAATCTGGAAGCCTTGGTTAGATTCCTCTGAGAATAGAGAAGTAAATTAAAAACCTTTTTAAATGAGAAGGGCTTGCCAGTGGAGTAGAGGACGGAACAGACTCAGAGGACATAATTTGGGATCTTCAAGGTTATTAATGCAATGAGCAAATTCAACGCTCTCTCGAATTTGATACTCACACAGTACTGGAGGGATTGGATTCGGTAATAAGCAAAACCCATGGAATACCAGTTCCCGTCACGACGGTTGGTTGAGCATCATTTCCAGATATCAAACATCTGCCTCCATTCTCATCCGTGGCAGCGCAATCATAAACTGATGTCCATCCTGGAAAGAAGGTTGTGCCTGTAATGAATTCAGGGGCATTCTTCACTGCTCTGAATCCACCAGAGGATACCACAACAATAGCTACATTCGGAAAAATGAGTGTAAGGTCAGTGAAAGGAAGAATTACGCCATCTACACACCGGTATCGGTCCTTGTCGCAGCAGCTACATTCCAAAAAATAAGTAAGATGAGTAAAAGGTAAATAATACACCATTGACACACCAGTAATGGTGCTCAGGCCAGTCTCAAACACTATACCATTGATCTCAGTCTCAAGGTGTATCACTATATTGTCAGTCTCGGCAATGGTATAATGAAGCGTCGTCTGACTTCCGTCTTCAGCAGTACCGATTGGCGTTACTTCAATTGTACTAATCGTGGCATCTGGAAAAAAAGGTGCATCACCATACAAGGATACTGTGGTGGGCCTTTCAGTCATCCTATAGGTGTCTTCAGCAAAATTGCCATGATTCCTGGGAGACCATAAAGTTACCTCAGTACTTGAGTACAAAGTGATACCCAGTAAGTCGTCGGGTCTGGCCCGGGCTCAAGGACTCAAGCTACTCAAGTTCCATAATGCCTTATATACTGTTCGTGTTTTAGGCGAGTATCGTCGACGGTCTATTTCGCAGCTGTCAAATAAGATTTGGGCCCTGTGCTCAGGGGTTTGCCAACCTGTGTAGGAACGGAATTTTGGGATCCATTCCCCAAGCCCTCTTCATCCCTCCACTGAAAGATGTGTTTTGCGGCCGCCTTCCATACGGGGAATGTGCAGCATTTTTTGTCGCATTCGTATAGGGACTCCGAGAAATAATGACCAGTTACATAAATACCTACGTGCAAATTTATGTAAAGTGGCGCATCAGTCTGTCGAACGACAAAATGTCTGAATGAAGCCCAGTTTACACCTGGAATGAAGCTCGGTTTACATCTTGAATGAATAAGCTTACGCAGGCTCAAGTTCTCAAGAGAGAGAGACACCTTCAATAATTAATATAACTTTCCACTGGCCTTTCTGGATAACCAATATCTATAGCCTTACTAAAGCATTGAATGAAACCAGGGGTGATATTGAGGGCAGACATGGTGAGAAGAGGCGTACATAACGTTAGAACAAGATAGGATTTATACTGGTACGCCTACAGAGAGTAATGGGTGTCACATAAGTCGCCACCGAGGTTTCCTTGGCCTCAAAGGATTTAATCTTACAAGAAATATTTTTGGGTGGGCCCAGAGAAATTTCTCAACGAACAAATCACCGTTGACAATGGGCTTTCCAAGAGCTAGATTGAAGTCAAAAGCCTCAGAAATACGAATGCCAAGACAATGAATGCTGAGACTAAGCTCAGTCCATAAGTATCAATTTATAATACTGGAGGCTCGAGACCTGGCACTCAGCTGCAAAGCAAATCACATGAGAACCCACCACGGTCACGGATAGTCACGGGATTCATAATGTGGACGCGAGTCGCGTGACATCATACCTCGAACAAAAAAGCTGGTTCAAAACATTGTTTCTTGCTTTCTAAGTTCAAACCCTTGCTAGAAGACTATCATCTGCTCAAAGATTCTATCCATCACTCCTAATCAGAGAACTATGTCTTTCAGCGAATATCCTATGCGATTCACCACCCAGCAATCTAATAATCATTGGGGTCGAATGTCCGTGCTCAGAGACGTTGGTATCAAGGTTCGTTATTATTGTAGATCGAGAGTTTACATCGAAACTGATCTATGGCGTGCCCTTTTGATCTGCTCGTTACTCGCCAATACCTTTTTATACTAGCCTGCTGCCGTGCGGATGCCACTCGGCGAGACCAGGAGTTTTGGGCGATCGAACCACCCTATTCCCTTCACCGTGACGTCCAATTACAATGACAAGCCCTTGCGCGTGTTGTCTCCACAGCCAGACAATAGCCTTGGACGTACAATCGTCGACCAGAACGCTGCACCCGGCGAAAGTTTACGATTCAAACCCGGCAATGCCACACTCTGTGAAGGTACTCGTGAACAGCCCACCTTTTGGTTTGGCTCTATTCCACCTAGCTCCCCGTTACCGGGAAAACTACCTGCAGAGTTTGGAGCTGTTGGCCGTGGCGAGCTACAAGCTGAGCAACGATCTCCCTCCGCAAAAAATTCCTCCTTACTTGCCCGGTTCTTTCCAAATCTCCAGAATCATACGAATGAACAAGACGAACAAAAGAACAAACAAAGTTTGGGAAAAGGGCAGCCGCATATGACGGGACTACAATTCCTCAACCTCTGCGGTTCCTTGAGTGATTCCCCAGACCAGCCACGAGCGAAATCGAACTTCAGATCTGCCAGCTCAACTCCCCATATGTCTGGGGAGCAGTTTGTTAATTTGTTTAAAGCTGCTTCGAACGAGACGCTCTCGTTTGACGAGACTGAATCTGTTGCTAATGGCAGACCGATCACTGAACATGGGTATCCTTCGCAGGCGGTCTATCCAAAAGAGGACAATAGTCCAACATCATCGGTCTGGAGTCAAAATAGTATCACGGAATGTGGTACCGCCAGCGAAGGATATAGCAGCGAGCAGGGCAGGGACTGGATGTCAGACACCACTCCCACTACTATCGGGGATCAATCACCAACATTTAGCATCAGCAATAGCTCCGTTTGTGACTCTGTATCCACGAACCCAGATCCCCAGTATACAGAACTCTCGCTGAAGATTCATCGAGAGCTCATACTTTTGGCGATTCGAAGAATGAGAATGACGAATCCCGAGATATTTGGCCATTTGCCAAAACTTCCCTCACAGACAATTCTGCAGCCGTATCACCATATCGCTCCTACTAGACATCCCTTTCTGCCACCACACTCAAACGCGAACCCTGCCTTAGACTTTCCCTGTGACACTTTCCCGTCCGTTCCGACCAAAGTCCATCAGCTACTTAGTCCCGACTGTCCACTATTAGTCCAACCACCTCCTTTTATTCCTCTCCCTCTCCCCCCTCTGCTGCCTCAGGTCCACGAACAAGTACCAAGAGACTTGGGCGAGTTTCTTCCATTTAGACCGGCGGTCGACAATCAGATTCATTCTCCATTCAACACTCCGAGACGGGTTGACCCGATTCAAGGTAGAATTTACGCCGACGTTCCCGATTACCTTATTGCTTTGGAGTTTAGGGCGGAAGATACACATGGTGATGATTCAGCTCCGGTTCTCAGTGATCAACCAGACCTGAATTCTCAAAATCACTACCTCCGGATGGCAGAAGGGAATTATGCTCCCAGTCAGGAGTCCTTGGCAGTCACCAATCGTTCCGAGACTCCCTCGGATATGGCATGCCAATCAGAGACTGAGAGCGACGATGACAAAATCGAAGACAATTCGTATATCGTGACAGATTTACTAGGGGTAAAAGCCGAACGAGAGCGCGAACTCGAACAGAAAAAGACGCAGGCTCGAGAATGGTTGGAGGAGTTCTGCCCTACTATCCCATCGCATTCCGTTCGCAGTATCGACTCGGATAAGGAAGACTCGGACGACGAAATCGAAGTCGTCGTGGGTACCGAACCTATCGGCCCAAGTTTCTCGTTGGCTGCCTTCAAAGCGAAAGAGCAACAACTGAAAAAGGAACGAGAGGTAAAGAAGGAGATTGTCCAGAAAAGGGACCGAGAGCTTGCTGCCTTGGAAGCCGCACAGATGTCGACGGTGCTCTCTGGTTACTAGCACAAGGCGACTTCATATTAAACGATTGATGGCGGAGACGAAGAGAAACTCGCAGAAGACCGAAACCAAAGATTCCAGTATAACGTGATATCTAGAATGCCACTTTTCCCCGTATTTTTGCTGCACCTGGGTTTTCATCTATAGATACTCTTGGTATAAGTAGGTAGCTTTGCTTTGCTTTCCATAGAGGCACGTCCGGCCTCCTTGTTTCGGACTGTCGTACCTGCACATGTATCCTGTAGACAGTTCCAACATTGGAAAAATGAAGAGACATTGGGCGGAAAAAATATCGTAATAATGTCGCACCTTCATTAGGACCACTCATTCAAGCAATTTTGATGTATCCAGTGAAGCGTAACGACTCTTGGCTTGACATCATGAATTAACTTATCCCCAGAGGTCATACAGAAACAATGGGAGCTCGATATTCTGAACACCCGTGTAAAGCGAAATTCCAGAAGGAGCAAATAGTGGTGGTGGAGGAACAAAGGGGCAACCTTCCTGATTGAGCAATGCAAACAATGGCGACGCGGTCACCTGATTTCCATTTTGGTCTGGAGCTATGACCAGGACACGGTATGGCTCGTATAAATCGAGACGGAGAGTTGACCACTCCCCAGGTCAGCACCCCACACTCGCATCCTGGTCCTTATATGTCCTGCGCCCAATCCAACCTTACCGAGAACTACATCCGGTCTGGAGATGCTTTCACGGGAAGGGTGAATTAGATTCGTTTGTCTTCAAACTAATCACATGAGCTAATTGCTTCGTTTCTGCTAGCGAACGGCCGAGTCTTCTGTTGCTGACTCTGAAGTTCCTCGTCTCTTCAAAATCTTCCCCGCCCTGCGCGCCCTTCACGAGGCCCGTAAATCGATGCCATCTTCCAAACTTACCTCTGATAAACGCCCAGCATCTAACTGGGAAAGCTACACGCCTGTTCAGCATCAACGTGCCAGTGTCATTCCTGCATCTGCATTTGTCGATCCAAAAACATCACCACGGGCGGGCTTGAATGGTCATAGTTACTTCGGCCGTCCTTTAACACCATACCCCCAGCCATCTCCTGGAGAAACCTTTGAAAATTCATCAACTCCTTCTCTCATTCACCCCTCAGATGAAGGGTACGACGACTCTCCTCTGAACTCACTTCCGAGTTCTCCCAGCCGTGTTTCTTCTCCTCAAGGTTCCTATGCCTATCTTCCTAACCACAACTTTGTTCCTCTATGGACGACTATCGGCTCAACCGGACCAGCTAATAGCGCGGATCGCACGGTGATCTATCGTACACCAGCCTACCTATTCACTCCACCAGGACTCCCCGATGTTGACAAGGCCCGGGAAGAGGCTGCTCGTGCTAGGTTGGATTATAAAGCAAACTTACCTTGTCTTCCAGATTGCCTCTGTTGTGACGTTGACGAGTTTCACATGCCTGTACAAGAAGTATCTGGCTTGTTGCAAGAGGTTGAAGATCATATCTCTGAGATTGGCTCTAGCTCTGGCTCCGAGTCCGGAGATTCAGTCTTGCAAACTGAATATTAAAGTCGACGATTCTCTTTCTACGTCTGTAAAATTAGCTTCGCCTGGATCAAAAGTAGCGATAACGATCAAAAGTAGCGATAACGCATGAAATTGTATTTTCTGTACGATATATTCAAATTGAATGGGTGTCGCGTAGTATAAATATCCAAAACCTTGATCATTTGTGCTCTATATCGACTTTTACAAGCCGCTACCTGAAAAGAAGTACGAGAAAGAGATAGGTATAGGTATAGAATAGTGGTAAGAATACAAGGTACACAGAATAATGCACATCCATAGAACAAGAGAAGAGTATAAGTATAGAATGTATCGCGTATCATCATAGTTCTTCAAGCTTCATCGGGGACATTCAGATATCGACTGAATAACGTATCCAACGACTCGAACTGGTAATCTCCCTCCTCAAGGTGCATCGCATCTGGCAGACCCGGATTCAAGTTCCAGGATTCGTAGCTTGTACTGGAACCACTTGCACCAGGGGCGGCAGCTACAGAATCGTAGTTGCCTTCACCCTGAGACTCGAACAAGGCTGTTTCATCATAGAAATAATGAAGGCCATCTTCTCCTGTCCACGATTTTGGTGTATCGATAAACAAATGAGGCAATGACTGGGATGTCGAAGAGGAAGCGACGTTCAATCCGTAGTCGTAAGAGAATGCAGTCGAGCAAGTAGGAATGGTCGCGGGGTTGGAGAATAGAACAGATGCTTGAGCTTCGTTGAAGACATTGGCGGATTGTAGACCAGGTTGCTCGTACTGAGTATGGTCGTTTTGATGGGGAACCATCTCGGGTCTAGAGCCAAAGGGTGGAGCAATGTGTAAGTAGGACGGGGGAACGAGGGATCCAGAAAGTGAAAAAGCCTGAGGATTTTCCTCGGTGTTGGGAGTCTGAAAGAAAACATAACGTCAGTAACTAGTGATGACAAGCAATGTAACAAAAGTACTCACCGATGTAGGAAGGTTGAATTCGTTTCTGTTCGGCGGCAATGCAGCGTTGAGGTCCAAAGGTGGTATATCTTCCGTCGGAGTGAACGCAGCCTCGTCGATGAAGAAAGAGTACGGCTGGGACAGAGAGTGCTCTAATTCTTCCATCTTCAACGGCGCAGCCCTGGGTGTAATCTCTGACTCCGTGACAACCCCATCCGTTCCATACATATCCTTCCCAGAGTTTCCGCCGTGTTGCCCGATCATCAATGCAGTCCCAGAAGCCCTAGCCTTGCCCTTCAATGCCTTCTTTTCCCTCCTCTTCTTAGCGGAAGTCCTCAACTGAGGAGTAAACTTATAGTCAGGGTACTTCTTCATATGTTCCTCCTTCACAAGCTGAGCCTGCCTCCGAAACGGTTCCTTCTCTTCTTCCGGTAACGCCTTCCACATAGCACCGGTGATTTTTGAAATTTCACGATGGTCCGTTTCTCCGATGGTATCCCTCTGAGTTGCCCAAACCCAAGAACGATAGAGAATGTAGGGATTGGAAGGTCGTCCGATATGTTCGGGAGCAGAAGATGAAGACGCATTGCTAGTTTGAGACGGACGGCCCTTTTTGGGACGGCGAGGAGGTACAGGAGATGGAGAGTATGGAGTCGGCGAGCGTGTTTGTGATACTGAAGGGGTTACGGAGGAATCGGGCGAGGGATGACGCAATTGGGTTTGGAATTGGTATGTTGGGTCAAGTACCTCGAAGCCCTCGTCTATACAAGCATCGCAGTCAATTATCGTATAACAATGAGAGGAATATAGAGCATGTCATACCATCATACTGCCTTGGCTCTTGTCTAGAAAGTCGGCGGGATCGACGGATGGAGGGATCAACGTTACGGAGTGCTGGCATAATGGGTCAAACTTTGCACGGGGATATTCGTTTGCGGTGGGAAAGAATTGGGCTGTTTCGAGGTAGAACAAGGGAAGCAAGTGTCAAAAGAAGCAAGGAATAGCCAAAAACTTGAGAAACCCACTGATTCCTCTGAGTATTGGCGGCTCATACTTTCGTCTTTTCAACTGCAAAAGAAGTGAAGCATGTACTTCCAAATAGAGGTCGTAGGAAATATGGTACTCTTTGATAGCACGTCGTGCCCGCCTCGAGGCCAACCTTCGAACGAAATCACAAAGGTTTCCCATGGAATCATCAGATCGACGAAATCAAACTCAGCGAATGGGATATTTTGTACAAACCTGGGTATCCAGAACCAGTACGATGGCGAAGAAGGGCGGATGACAACCGTGGCGTTGTGTGCTATGCGTAACTGTGATATGTCCGCCGTCATTTCCTGTTCAAACAAAGCCTGCCTATGTCAGAAAAGAAGTCTTCCTACATTTTTTATAACGCTTGCAATCCTGTATCATATCATAAGCAGCTACATCGTCGGCGCTGCCAGCACTAACAAAAGATTATTCTGAGCCTTGCTTAAAATACCTCTGTAACATTCCAGACATTTCCTTGTATCCCGGCTTAAAAATATAATTTCTAGAATTTGACAGAAAAAACATCTGTCAAACTACAGATTAAGCACTTTGGATATCGCAGTCGGTGCTCGAGCTCGGTGACGATCGTTTGGGGAGAAGAGGGTAATTTGTCTTTGTTTATTTCTAAAGTCTTTACCCAAGTTGACGCGTCGCAAAGAAAATGTCCAAAATTCTGATTACAGTAAGTTGCGTATTCTACGGTACAAAGTCTCGTATTAAATCGAAATAATGCCTTTCCAGGACTAATGACTACGAGTTGAAAATAGGTCCTCCAATCGGCTTCAATGAATCCGGGGACACATGAAAAGGAGCACCGAAAGGAATGCACTCGTCACTATCGGAAGCAAGAGAGAATTTTCGTCCAACCTGAGGGGATGGGTAAGCAGCAACTTGTGCGGGCGAATGGCCGGGATAGTCAACTTGGGCAGTCGGAATATGCGCAAAATGGTTGACAGGAGGCTGATTCTCGGTGCGTTTGGGGTAGTCTTCCGCTAATGGGAGTCTACTGTGCAGTTTCGCCGCGTCAACCACTCTTGTCCTTGAGGCTGGCTTGCACACTTTCAAGTCAACGTCAAGAACTGGTTCCTTCTCATCCCGAGTTGCCAAAATATACAGCAGACTGGTCGGACTCTGCTCAATCTTCACTCTTAACCCGAGTGGATTGCGAAGACGCCGCTTCTTGACCACCCCTAGCTTTAGGCCCCCCGCGTTTTCCATCTTTTCCTCTCGTTCCGACAATCTCTTCCTCTTCTTCTTGCGTTCGGTGTCCTCCTCGACTATCGCCTTCAAAAACCCTTTAAAATCTTCTGGAGCATCCTTTTCATTTATACAAGGACTGGCTGACCGGCGCCGCTTGAGTGATGTTGGCATTGGAGGAAGTGATTCGCTCGGCGACGTTGAAGACGCATTTCGTTTGTGATAGAAGGAACTCGGGGGAGGCTACGTATCTCTAAAGTAAGTCGAGACTTTGCATATACAACTACGGCCACTTACCTCGAACCTGTTCTTCTTCTTTTGTAACAGGATCAGCGCGGCCAAAAGGTATTCGTATGGCCTCAATGCCGAAGCTATCGAAAAGCTTTCCAGGGTTTCCCGTAATCTGGTTCGAATTTCTCGTTGGATTCGGCCTAACCATACGCAACTCGCAACGAGCCAGGCAATCTTGTCCACGTCAACATGGTACAGGGTTAGGGAAAGAAGGAGCAATACGATGCGAAAGAATGTGTGGATGAATGTCGGATGCATTTCGAGTACTCGTGAGCGTAAAAGTGAGGCTTGTCGATCCTTCTAGAGGAGACAGTAGTTCTGCTACGGTGAATTGGATAGAATCACCGCAAGAAGTAGCGCAGCTACAGGTGTGAACATGCGACTTACTGCCAATACTACTTATATCTTGGCAATGCCACTATACCAGTGGCATTGACAAAGGAATTTCTCCTAACATTGTACTGCCAATCCGTATTCTTTGCTTTGTCTTGAGCTCTTTAACATTTGTGCTTATCGGCTACTGGCAATGCCGACAAATTAACCCCTATTTTGATTTGCCTGCAGAACCTGTGCTCACAATCATTCATGGCGTTGATTGATGTACATCATGGGCGACATCCGTGAATTTAAAAAGTCGTGGGACTACAAATGACTCCTATTGACAGAAGGACATAAAAAGGGTGACGAACTAACTGATTGCGGGACAGTCCCTTCGCATATACTAATAGGTCAGAGACAGCGATTTACTTGTTTATAAGTTTGCTAATATTCTTTCCGCACGTTTTGTCTCTCAGAACGATCTAGACAGGCTCTCAGTGAATATGGAGAACGAATCCACGAAAAGCATTCTTGTCTCTCCAGCTGCTGAAAAGCTCCCTGTAGAAATTCTGTCTGAAATATTGACAGCCGCTTGCACTGAAAACTTTATTCATCGCAAGTCCACCCTACTTGATCTTCCTGCTATTACCTTTGGCCGAGTCTGTTCTTTCTGGAGACTTACAGCTCTTTCCACTCCTCGCATCTGGAGCCATATCCGATTGCGCATTATTCACGATTATATTCTTGATTGCGACTGGATCGATGATCCACTTTCTCTTCTGCGCCTCTATTTCGAGCGCTCAGGAGCCGTATCCCTTAGCCTTGATTTGGCTATCAAGACAAATTCCAACTCATTCGACGATGGTACTAGCCTTCATCCACTCCTACAATGTCTAGCGAAAGAATCATATCGCTGGCACAATGTAAAATGGGATATCCCGTACAAAATCTGCACTTCTGAAGTTTTCGCCCCTATTCGCGAGAACCTTCCCCACCTCGAATCTATCACCTTTTGTATGGACCTGAACTTTGCGGATGATAGAATACCTGTTTTTGAGAACTGTCCTAACCTTCGCCACGTCTCTCTTCCTGGGCATGAAATGCAAATCTTGATTACGCGGGGGCAGTGTACGAGTTTGGACCTGGGTCCGGGGATTTCAAATGAGACTTGGGATGATGATCTGCTGTGGAATCCCTTCAGCTTCCCAAATCTGCACAACCTAGAACTCGTGCAGCTACAGACAGACTTTGGATCAGGGCGGTCACTTGATGATTTCGATCCATGGTTAATGCATTCGGGATGCAACATCACTTCTCTTTCTTTGACGGGACTCAGATCTTATCGATCTTATCATCCAGCCCCTCTCAGGAATCGAGATTTCATGGTTTCTCTCCTCCGCCTTCTCCCCTCTCTTGTCTCTTTGACAATCCGTGACAGTCCAAAACTCGAAAATCCATATTACTCTGACTTACACTATTTGATTCTTACGGACTACCTTTACCCTGATTCAGATGTGGATCTTGCGCTACCAAAGCTGGAGAGCTTGGAGTTTGCTATGAATCCGGCATATCTTGACTGGACGTGGCAAGATAGACTCAGAAATATGGTAACCGCGAGAGCTGACACAACGAAAATGCTGTTAGGGACTAGATTACGAGCATGCAAGCTAATTATTTACGAAGACGACGAGGATGACCGCGAACTATGTGACAATGATCTGAGTCCTCTTCGATCTCTTTATTCTATTAGTGATGGCTTTACGTTTGACTTGTTTTTTTTAAGTAATGCAGTAGTCGAATGAATAGTGTTTTGTATACACCTTAGGAGAATGCAGAGAAAGCCCGAACTAATCATAAGATATTAACGGCACACAGCAGCCTATCGTGACCACCCGAGGTCTATATTCTTCCAACGATATGCGCATTCCCATCATCCTCAAATTCGCCAGCCTCTCGTAATCTCTGTTTTCCAGGGAGCCATCAGGTACAAGGATCTCTATCTTCTTCAGGGGAGAACAGAGCTTCGAACAAGTAAGCTCATTCGCTCCATCAGCAGCCCCAGGACGTCTGCTCTCCAGCATTTCCCAGACATCGCTCCTATCTGAAAACTTGGACCAGGAACGGTGGAAAACGAATCGTACTTCGGTTAATCTCGGCAAGAGTTCTGAATAGGAGTTTGCCCAGAAAGCGATTTCTTGCCGCTTTATAAGATCAACTGGAGGAGATGGCCAACAAAGAGAGTTGAACACCACCGGACTCAAGATGGGATACGAGTCTCTAGTATCACAAGGCCCGCAGCGTTCATCCACCGAGAGGTAGGTGAGAAAAGGAAGTTTTTGTAGGATATCGAGGAACCCGGACGTGTCCATAGAATAGCGCTCGATCGTCAAGTGACTGATTGCTTGGCAATTTGAGCGCTCGAGTAGGTTTAAGAATATCTGGGTAGGAAAACGAAATGATCGTGTGTACATGCTAGTAGGTGACTTTCTCTCCGGTCCATAGGAAAATGCGAGTTGAGTGACGTTAGGAAGGGTAAGTTTCTCCAGTAAGTCACTCAAAGCTCCATTAGTTGATTCGGTATCACCATAGAATGTAGGCGCTAGCGTCAATGTTCCAGCAAGACACGCAATATGTTTGTGAGCAGGAAGAGAGCGAATGTTGCAAAAGTCGGAAAGAGTAACAGCGGTCCGAGAGGACGCCAGCCAAAGAGGCGAAAGGTGAAGTAGGTATGAATCATGTATGGCCCCTCGGAGAGTGAGGGAGCCTAAACAAGGGAATGTCGTCCTGGAAAGCTCCTTGTCGATAACCCATTCTCCTGATAAGGTCAAGGAACGGAGCCAAAAAGGTAAGCCTTCAGGTAAGGGGCATCCTCGACGGCAGTAGAGCGAAAACAGTTCCAAGTTCTCTGCAACAGCCAGTTTTGGAGGCAATCTCGTGCCTTCGGAGTAGAATTGATGTTCGAAAGCAGAGATGGAGACATTACGCCATCTGTGTGCCTCTGCATAGAAGCGTTGTAAAATAGGGGTGATATGCTTGCGCAACGAAGTCGATGACATGCGTTCTGGATGGGAGAATTCGACTGAACACGGGGAAGGAATATGTAAAATGAAGTCGAGTGGAGCATTAGCCATACGTTTCCAGTGAAAATCAACAAAACGATTTATCAGCTCTATGGTCCTAGGCGAGACGTCCTCCTTATCCATTATGACAATCTCCATTTTGGACCACAGCCGGAAAGTGCCCAAAGCTATCTTATGCCAGTAGGAACATACATAGCTCAGGGTGAAGCCGGGGTAGGGCTCCGAACCTTTATCGGAATGGTTAATGCAAGAATGCAATTCCCTTTCACAAACTGCAAGAAATATCTGCGCGAGTAGCTCAGGTGGTAGGCGGAAGATATGGGCCTCTTTCCATACAAGGATGTCGTTCCTTGGGCTGCCATTCCGTTGAGAAGGATTTAAATACTCGGATAAAGGAGGTCTGGAAGGTTGAGAATCAACGCAGGAGAGGGATTGGGTCGATGGTTCATTGCCAGACAGAACAGCAAGTGGCGGAGCAAGGCAATGCGAAAAGGACATGATGGGATGGTGACAAGAGTCAGAGCCTTATAGCCCCTGGCCGCTATGTACGGGAGCGTTGGTGTCTTTGATCGGAACAGTATCCATCTAGACTAGAACAAGAACAGCAAGTTCAAAGGATTCAGTTATTGGCTTCTTCATTAAAATATATAGCAGAAAGACGGCGCAGAGGTGGCCGAAGTGAGCAGGTGAAGCTGACGTCTGACGTCTCTAGCAGCGGGGAGAATGCGTGAGAGTTTTCGGATCAGCGTGACTTCAACATGACCGCGTGCCGTCGCGTCACATCTTATTTTTCATTTTATCATTTTATCAATAGGGCTACAACCAGCTTAAAAACATAAAATCAAGTAGTTCACACATAACCTGAACTAAATTTTGACGGAGAGATACCCACACACGGCGAAAGAGTCATCAACATTCCATCATAGTCCGATAGGACCTTGGGTATACGCCAGATTGAAGCTATCCATCTATGTAAGTGCCGTTTGATAGCAAGACTAAAGCTAGAACATACCCGCTGGGATCATATTTGGCATATGTCGCTTTCAAGAAATCAAACTCGCCGTAGGTCGCGAATACATTCTGACTAGCGTCGCATTCATTGATATTTAAAGGTAAACCAGGGTCCATCGGGGCACTGTAAATGAATAGTAGTCAGTAACAGGCACATGAAAGTAGGTAAAAGATACTCACCGCTGAAGATAATCCATCCTCGCCGCTTGCATGTCCATCGGAACTTCATTTACACCCAGCGGAAGAGCTATTTGGAACATCATGTTTACGAACCCTCTCATAGGGGGATTTATGGCGTTTCCTCCTCGCTCTCTGCCAATTTGGATCTGAGGTTCGGTAATTGGTGAGATGGCTAGGACACCGAAAGTCAACTCGTCAGAGAAAGTGGTGCTAAAATCGTCCCAGAGCCGATACGTTTCCAAGTAAGATTCGATTGACTCGTCCGCGGCTTTGCCTTCCAGCGCTGTACTAGTCATCAACTGTAAGTGGCCGCTCTCGTCACCGGACGCATCGAGGACATTAGAGACATCGACGTAACTAAGGGAGCCGAGGTCGGTGGTATTGGAAGCAATAGACAAGAATTCGGAAAAGGTTTGATTAAAGAGGGTGGCTGAACCGTTGTAGAACATGTACGCGTTGCCAATGACCAAGTCGCCAACATGGTCAAACGAGTTCAGGAGCACTGGATGGGAAGTCAGACAGACATTAGAAATCTATTGAGTAATTACTCACCTGCATTAGGATCCTTTGAATTGCGAGCAAAATGGGCAGTGGCTGCTAGTAATTCTTCGTGTGAGGATTTTGGATACTAATAGAATTAGCATCGAGTATCCTGAAAGAGGGAAATACTTACGGTCACTAAACCCCCATACCACGTCTTGTCCTCTTCCTTGCCAATATGAATTGCTCGAACTTCATACCTTGTGATAATTCCAAAACGATTTGCCCCTCCTTTCAACGCTTTAAACAAATCTCCGTATTCGTTGTCGGCTGTGGCGGTGACAGATGTTCCGTTGACTAGTACGACATCAAGTTCAACATAGTTGTCGGCTCCGTAGCCTTGCGAAAAAGAGAGGAAACTGAGTCCACCACCAAGGAGGAAGCCAGGGCCTACGTCACTAAGTGGATGTGTAAGGTCAACTCGGGTAATAAAACATAGTAATCAATCACATCGCACCTGAAGCGAGCTCCGACCGCTGCCACCCCTTCGGACTCGAGACCAGCAACTGCGTCGGCCCAGGTTATACCGGGTTCGAATGTAATTGTGTCCCTCTCGGAATCGTAAAAGACAGCTTTCATGGAGGAGAATGATATCAAGATTCCGTCGTTGACGCTGGAAAAAGTCCATTGGTTAGCATGTGGCGAACACCAGAAAGCAGTAATGCCTTACTTGTTCCAGCCCTTCATCCCGCTATGCCCACCGGCCTGAACAGCATAACTGACCCGAGTGTCGAAAATGATCTTCATCGCGACTCGAACGTGGGCTGCGTTGGCAGCAAATACTATACAGGTCGGCCGAAGTTGTTGATTAGCAGCGTTCCATGCTCCAGTCGCTGCCGCTTCGTATTGATCTGATCCTGGAGAGAAGACGACGACTCGATCAACGTTTAGGGTGGACTTGAGTTTTTGGCAAGCTTGTTCGACAGATGTCGTACTAGTATATGCAGGGGATACGGCCATGACGATCACGACAACAATACTAGACAAGAGCAGGAATCTCGGGAAGTAATGCCAGAGGGAGCACATTTTTCTGTCCATGAAAGGAGAGTGAGTTGAGTGACAATTATCAGGCTCTATATATAATTAACGGGGCACTGAACGATATGGTGAGCCATTGGCGCAGACAAATCTGGCGTGACACGATGTGCCACTATCATCAGTCTGTATACGAACGGAGGAGAGAAATCTCCAGAACCATATTCAACGTCCTAAAAATTCACATCGCTTGCGATAGGAACGAGTGGCGCGGGTGATTCCGTCGGTCTTGTAACATTAGTTCTCAAAGAGGCTTGTTGCCGGGGGCCCAAGGTGATAGAATGTTATTGAGGTGTCGCTAATCTTAGGTTAGGTGGTCTAGATAAACGGAGAAACCAGAATTGATAGTACCCGCCATCATTTACATTGTTTACACCAACTCGGACGAAATAAAAAAGATTGTAAGCACTCTGGTTACCTTTCGAGATCTATTTTACCGAGTTAAAATGGTTGAAGTCGAAGCCTCGGACACCGCAAAAGAATCAAAAAATCACTAGCCCACCGCGAGGGTCGAACTCGCAGCCTTCAGATGCCTAACTTAAGAGTCTGACGCTCTATCCGATTGAGCTAGGCGGGCGGTAATGGCAGAAATTTGTAAAAATTTACACCCGAACATGTGTCACAGATCATGTGCCGTGACACGCCTGGATTTTCGTCACACTGTCAGCTTCCAATCTTTCTTCGCGACGCCCACCTCAAATTTGCCTTCAGCCATGTTGGACTCTACTTTACAGCTTTTATATACGATAATAGCCCCGAGACCCGTGAGTATACCCTTTTTTCTTCATCTGAATACTTCTAATTATCAAAATTGCAGTCCTTCAAAGTTACACCTTCTCTTCCAGATCCCATATATCACACCGGAACGCTAAATAACTTCTTCAGAAATGACCCAAAGGCGTCTGGTATGTCGAGGATATTAAATGTATATCATAGTGTCTGACCACATCTAGTCTCCAAATTCAACGTATCTACTTCGGAGTTTGGTGAGCTGACTAGAAAGCCCGCCTTCACTGGTCGTTCGCGTACAAGATCTCCCAATCGCGATTTTCTTAGACCCATTCAAAGTCAATCTCGCCGCTCGCGTTCGTTGTCTTCCTCTATTTCAGGACCGACAGTGGAACGCCTTTCGCCAGTACCCAGCCTACACTCGGCGTGCTTCATCAACCGAAAATCCCAGTCGACCTCTAGAGGCAGGCCCCTTTCTAGAAATGGCACCTCGTGCTGTGGGAATAGTTGCCCATATGAAAACTCGGTAAGTTTGCTCGAAGTTTAGAACAAGTATATTTACTAAATCGTTGCAGATCCGGTCTCTGGCCGTAGGTCATGGAAGTACGGCAACCAGATTCAATGCAAACGTTGACTTGATGACTGCGGTCACTGTTTCTTTACTTGTAAGACATTTCTTTGTACTAGAGCTGTTTTTTTTGGTAACGTTACGTATCGTAGGAATCACCTTCACCTAGACCTTCTCGTACTTCCAAAGATGAAAATTTTACCCCCAGACGCCGAGCTCCGCCACGAACCTCCCGGTCAAACGCGACTCCGTATCCTCGCGGATTTCCATCGTCACCCATGGTTCGTAAGGCTTGAGGTCTTTTATTTGTTGAATTGACAGTCTTCACAGGAATCCCCGTCTCCGCGGTTCTTGAAAAGTCTTGAACACGAGACGTCATCTGGGACTCGAAAGCAAGATGAAAACTGCAGTCCAAATCCACACGAGAAACCCACGAAGCTCTCGTTTGGCAGACCTTTGTCTTGGCGAAAGCCTGTGCCTGTCCTCAGTTCTTTGCAGGACGCGACTGTTCCTGCAACCGGGACCACTTTTCTTTCTTTCTCGTCCAGCAACACGTCTAAAAGTCAGAATGAGGACCAACAAGACCAAGACCCGTTCATTTCAATCACCGAATCGATCATACAAACTCCAGACGTGTCTATCCCACTTTCGGATTCCGAATCCTTCTTTCATGTTCCCGAGGTGTCGTCCAGGCGTTTCGACCTGTCCTTGGAGGATCCCTTTCTGGTCGAGTCCACACCTAACGCTGCCTTTTCAACTGCCTTGAAGGAGCGGGGAAGAGCTAGGACCAAAGCTCAGTTTCCATCACCCCGGTCCAGATCGGGGACTGGATCAAGAACCAGAGCGAGGCCAAAGATAAAGTCTCGTTCATGCTCACGCTCTCCTTCAAAGTCACGGCTCGAGTCGAAAGATGGGGATATTACCATTGCATCCAAGTCGCTGAAAACCCCGGAAAAACCCACTAGACCACCGAAGTCGTCCAAAAGGTTTTCTAGAGAGTTAAAACTCCAGCTGACGAACAGCCAAGCTCTCGATGCTATGACCTTGTCAGACTCTCCTCTACCTCCGAGGCCGCCACGTTCTGCAAAGAGAAAGACGGGATCTCGACTGAGATCGGATACCGTGAACGCGAATGCATCACTAGCGAAACCTCTGTTTATCCAGAAGACTGGGAAGACTAGCGGGAATACCCCGACGGCTACTCGTACGAGTTGTAATGCTCCAGCTTCTTCCTATGCCGGTAACGTGATTGATGATGGGGAAGGTGATAATGGGGATGATCTTCTCGGTGACTCCGGCGTGGATTTACATTCTTGTACTGCCTATACTGGTACTGCCAGTCTTGGTCGTGTTGGTGAACCCTCAGCATCTGCGACAACTTCTGTTCAGGATTGCAACTTCTCGGCAACAGTGACTACCTTCATTGAAAGCTCTGTTCGCCCCGTCGATTCTAAATTGTCGCTTTCTTTTGATGCAGACGCTACTTTTTTGACCGCTCCACTTGGTTCAACTGTTTTCGACTCCGCTGATGATACAAATTCGTTGACTCGGCTTACTATGGTACCTGAGCCATCAGCTCTGGGCGTCTCTTCAATTCAAGGGTCGGCGGACATTTCCCTTGTCCGTACTGCCGTCACGAGCATTAGCAACGAAGTCAATGGTATTGATCTTCTTCCCGCCATTTCAGATGTTGAAGTGGGCCCTTGTACTTTTGGTACCAAAGAAACGGAGTGCGCAGATCCTAATTCTGCAAAGCTAAGTTCGTCGAGAAGTTTGAAGCGTTGCAAAGGGAGGGTTCCTGCGTTTACGGTCAACGCCCGTGATGGTGATGACACCTGTCGGAAAGACTCCGCTGGTGACGATGCAGAAAGCGCTTGCCGTCGTACCAAAGTTACCACTGCTGACGAAATGGATGTGAGTGTCTGCGATTCTATCTGCATGTATAATGCTAAAAAAAGTTTGTCTCGGTATGATGTAGTCTTCTATGCGTAGATCTCTCCAGCACATCCCGACTCTATTTTCGCGGTACAATACTTCTGATGGTGGCGACAGATTCATTCCGCTTAGCTCACCTTCGCAAGTTGATCAAAGCTTACCTGCTGACTTGATACAAGTTTTCTCTCCACGCCTTGCCAACTCTCCACTTGTATCAAATCCACCTTCTCTGCCACCTACTAACCCCTTTCAATCACCACCCTTGCCCAACCCTTGGTCACCTCCGTCTTCACCTCCAGTTTCTTTGTCTGCGCCTGCTTCACCACCAATGATGCTTCGGAATCCGAGGATGATAGAACAGCCATCAAGGCCTCAGTTCCTCCTTCCCTACATCACTCCTTTTCCTTCAGCTGTGTTATTGTCCTCGTCTAGTCCTAATGATTCTCCTGAATCTGGTTCAGAGTTTGACGGCGACGACAGTATGTATGCTGTCTGGGCCCAAGCACAAGCACAGATAACGAATCAAGCAGAGGAGAATTTTGACGCCGACTGTTCCCCAGTTGGATCGCGAGCACATATGACGACACTCGTTGGCCAACCTAGAGACGTCCTGGCCATGACCTTGCCTCTGTTCTCTCCATCCATATTGACGACTGAAAGTCAGCTTTCGATAGTGGAAGGCAGTCTTTCCCAGTGCAATTCGGGTAGCTTGAGGTCTCGGACATCTCGGCTTTCCAATCCATCCCAGGGCCTGCTTCCTGCACCTATGCTAACTCTGACATTCCCAACACCGGAGTTTGCTGATATCTCATCCTTTGCGGTGGCTCAGCCTGTCCCGTTGACCTTGTCCGAATCCGAGTCTAGTAGCACCGGCAGTGATCCCGCTGTCCAATTTAAGCACAAACGCGTGCCTGCGGAATCTGATTGTACAGAAATAGATTTTGGGATTCCTTGTACACCACCTCGTGCTACCTGCGCTGCCAATGCTGGACGTACTCCCTATCATAACCCCGGAGTTGGCCTTGTGACGCCTCTTACCTCTCGGGACTCGTTGGCCCCACGGACACCTTCGGCGACGCCGGGTCGTCTTCCCTTGGCCCCAACCACACCTCCGACACCTCTGCCTCCGCTTCCCCGATGTACAGCATGTGGATTTGGTTTTGGATTGGAACTTGCCAGGTCCGGGTCCATTTCCGATGGTACTCAGTCCAATGCGATGCCCGATGAAGATCATACTCAGGATATCCGGTCCGGTAAGCCTTGCAAGAAGTGTAACAGCGAATGGGAAAGGTCAAGGAGGTGGTATGGAAAGCGGGGATGGAATGTAGGCAGGCTAGGATACACGGGAGAAGGTGCAACAGCCAAAGAGTCGCCCATGAGGGAATTGAAGACACTCAGACGGATGTCAAAGAGACTCTCTCAACTGGTCGAAGTTCCAAAGCGTTTTTCTATCGCTAGCGGTGTCACTGTTACCCCAAGCGTGTATCGCAAGTCAGTCTCGTTTGCTCCCAACATCTACGTTGTCCCCAACGAGGACTCAGAGTTCGCCCCAGGAGATCCCGACCACTCTTCATCATCTGCTGGTTCTAGCACTCGTGTCAATACAGGTCATAACCATACGCAAGCTCATCAACAAGTTCGGTTCTCGTCGCCTGCGATACTCCACGATTACACTCAACCTTCCCAGTCATCAAATTCACTATCAAGCCAACGCCGAATGCAAGACATCCTTGATGAAGATGAAGACAAAGAGAACGTCCCTCCCCCGTCTGTGGAAACTGCAGCGCAAACAGAAGACAACGTCAAGAATGACGACAAGCGTGTCAAGAGCAACAAGAGCAAGACATGGCAGAAGGTCATTGGAATACTAACTTTACCGAAGCGGACAAGTGATAGCAGAGGCTCCAAAGTGGGCAGGAAGACTCGGAGACACTCATACATCTGATATTTCACACACCCTTCATTCGTTTGCACCATCACTCCGTTTTTCTTTTCGAACGACCCTGGTTTTCTAAACGTTGTCTGGCCTACAACTCTCATCTGTGAACTATTTTCTCATTTTCCGTGGATATCGCGTTTGTGAGTCTCTTTCTCTTACTTGCCTTGGTAGCCGGTTGAAATGATGAATTGTTTGTAGCCCTTGTTGCCGGCTTTCATGGTTGTGTTTTGTGTTAATTTACGAATCTCCTAATGTACATACATCGAGTTGCGACACCCACCAATGCATATCTAATAATTTGCACACCTAGTTTGATGGATGAGGCAGTGCGTCTGTACCCCATTTCGACTTTTTGCTATTCCATCGATCATCGAGTAGGCTCACATGTCGTTCAATGCCTAGGGCAGATCAGCGCTTTCTAGTAGGACGTTACTTTCCTCTCACGTTGCGCAGGCAGTTGGAGATAGAGCTTGTCTAACGTTGACAGAACGGACCGCTCAGACCAAGCTAAACTGAGGTCCTCGGGACGTCACTATCTTTTCTTACCTTGCAGCTGCTGATGGGACCAACGTACATACCCAATGTGGATTTTTCCCAACTTCTTCGACTTCCGAGAGCGAGAGCCAACCTTCCCGAGAACACTTACCATAAGTAACCGAATACAATTCAGGAAAAACTCTGAAGGATCAAAGCTCCGACCGGGACCTTTAACGTCCGCAGTTCGACGTCTTATGTATCAGGTTATTTTTTAACGATGATGTTCAAAACTTGGCACGTACTCTACATTCGCACCCCCAATGAAGTTTATTTTAATCTTAGCTGCGCATTCTTGAGAATTACTTCGTCCATTCAGTATTCATCCAGGGCCGCTGTACAATCTGCCCATCATTTACCTCCTCGTATTGTAAATATGGGAATCAGAACGGTTATTGATATACATTTTTGCCGGGGATATTGTTCCTCAAGACGACCTTTCAAGTTAGAACGCTGTAGATTCTTGGCAAGTTCCCTTTTTCAAGTCAAGACTCCCGATTATTGACAGTGTAGAACACAGAATGCCAAAACGCATAGCAGCTTTTGAAGAAAACCAGTTAGAGTTTGACTGATGCTCGTGGCGGGCATTGAAACCGGTGAACGTCTGCTCTTCGGATCGGGTACCTCTTTTCTGTGCTAAATTAACAGACATACGTTCACTACATTGTTGCTGCAAGTTGATCGATTTGTCCATTTCTTTCTCATAGGTTTGAAGGGTTGCAGTGCCGCATTGTGAGAAGTTAAAGAGGGAATCATCTATATAAACTGAAAGTTTCTAGGTTTGCTTCATTCCCAACTTACTTTGGTGACTCTTACGACTTGGACCATCATGATCTCGACGACTCTCATGTCCATCTGCGTACTTTCACTTTCAGGTGAGTAATATGTCACTTCCGAGAAATCTTATCATAAACTTATCTTTCCCTTAGTGACAGCACGTGTTGTAAACCAAAATGCTATTGCTCGGGCACTCCTCGTTCGTCAAGATTCCGGGCTTCCAGCAATACCTGCTCAGTGTAACGGTCCCTGTGGCGATGTTTCTGCTACTGTCACTGTCAGTGATACTAATATCTCCAACATTCCTGAAACTTACTGGGCATTCCTTCAGAATTGTGCGACTTCTTCGGACGCTACTTGCGGATGTTCACCTGCCGATGTCGACGAGCTTCGTAGCTGCTTCCGATGCATCACTGACCAGGATTCTTCGTTTGCTAATACTGCAAGTACTGACTTGGACGGTAAGCTTCCTGGTATTGTACGATTATCTGTATACTTATTCATACGTGTAAGCCTACGTCAACAAATGCAACCAGGCAGGGGCATCTCTTACAACGCCTGCACCAAGTGCTAGCGCTACCAGTACCTTCGATGATCATGGTAACCACTCTGAGCCTGGAGATGACCACGGCGATCATTCCGAGCCTGGGGACGATCGTGGCCATCACTCTGAGCCTGGAGATGACCGCGGTAATCACTCTGAACCTGGAGACGATCGTGGTAATCACTCTGAACCTGGGGACGACCGCGGCAGTCACAGTCTATCTGCTACAATCAGTGGAGCTAGTGTTGTCGTCACCGGTTCTCCAACAGCGACGACGGTGGATTCATTCACCACTGTTTCTTCCAGTCAGAATGCCGGAGCAACGAGTGACCAGTCGAATATTACAGGCAATAATAACTCGGCTTCTTCGATAAAAGCAGCCTCACTTCCTGCTATTGTTCTCGGAGCGGTATCACTGATCGCCGTTCTTGCTTAGAAATGGATGCTTTTCCTTAACGCGCACCGATACGTTGAACGGTATGGACATCGTAGTGGAAACTACACGGACACGACTCTTAGTAATGGACATAGTAGAATGGACAGTAGAATGGACACAGTAGCTCTCGAAAGTTTTATGTCGAGCAACGAATGTTTACACAGTTTGCATTCAGAAATCCTACAAGTATAAGCAACGTCTAGACTCTTTCCTCCATATCCGAGTAAGCATTCAGTGCCAGCTGACCACCTAGATGAGCATATAACACATTACCTCCATTAATCTCGCCTTTCTTGATCAAATCAATCATTCCCGCCAAGCTCTTGCCCTCGTAAACTGGATCAGTAATAAAGGCGTCCATCCGAGCGCCATACTTGATAGCCTCCACTGTCTGCTTATCCGGAATACCGTACACTCCGGCATGATATCTCTCATCCAAAATCACATCATCTTCCGTAATATCCTCTTCTTTCAACCCAATCTGCCCCGCTGTATTCTTGGCGATACGCAATACCTGGGCTTTCGTCTCAGCTGGTTTGGCTGATGCGTCAATCCCAATCACGCGACGAGGGGGATGAGATGGATTAAGTTTAGCCAGGAGCTTGAATCCAGCAATCATTCCGGCAAATGTTGAGCCCGTAACAGCGCACACGATGATGGTATCGAAGAAGACCCCCATTTCCTTCTCCTGAGCAGCAACTTCGAAAGCCCACCGAGCAAAACCCATACCTCCCAGAGGATGATCAGATGCACCGGCAGGGATGTAGTACGGTTTTCCCCCGGCCGCGATAACTTCAGCAGTGAGGGATTGCGCAGTGGGCTTGTGTTCAATACCGAATGTAGAAGGATCAAGACGAGGTTCTGCTCCCATGAGCCGCGACAACTGAAGGTTCCCAACTTTGTCGTAGACGGGATTTGTCCAGTCAACCCAGTGCTCTTGGACGAGTTTAGCCTTTGAAAAGACAGTATAAGATATTCTGAACTGAAAAGTAAAAGACCGAAAGCACCTTCAACCCAAATTTTGCAGCAACCGCAGCAACCTGCCTCGTATGATTACTTTGTACACCTCCAATACTAACGAGCGTATCAGCGTCTTTCGCTAGTGCATCTGCGAGCAAGTATTCTAGCTTCCTCGTCTTGTTTCCACCGAACGCCAGTCCAGAGTTACAATCGTCTCTTTTGGCCCAGATGTTGACTTTTCCACCTAGATCAGCGGTCATCCGATCTAATTTATGGATTGGGGACGATCCAAAGAGCAGCGGAGAGCGAGGGATTGAGGAAAAAGGCTCAGGAAGGGTGTAAGCCATGATCAAGATATGTTTTCGCTGAGTAGAGAGTTGTGTTATAAGCAGGCGTGGGCAATCGATGATGCGAGGTTTAGAAACTTGCAATTTGGAATTCCGTGAGGTAACGGTTGGGCGCGGCGAAGACTCTACCCGATGTCGAGACTGCGAGACTTAACATGCTCGCTGGTTCTTACAATACATATATAGCGTATACAGACTGAAAGAGAAGATTGGCAAAATATAGGAAGGAAACTTGGACTAGGCACGCGGCGATCTGTCAGTGCCCGACGGCAATTCTGTGCCGAGTACTTTGTGGGCTCCACGTAGCAGTCGTAACACAGGACCCACTTTCAGATTCATCCCTCAAATGCAGAATAAACGCTCGATAAGATAATAGATGTTCAGCTTGCTTTTTCTCGGTCTGTCACTATCGCCTCGTCATGCCTATAAAAGAGCTTGGAAACCTCATAAATTCAGATTTGTAAATAGTAGAAGCGCTACATAGAACATAGCCTCTCCGGGAACAACGATGTGCACGCCCACATAAGACTTATTTTCGGTCTATAACAATGGACGGGAAGCTACGTTTCGCTGGCTTTCACAATCAACACCTAGTGTTTCGAAGTAAGTGCTTTTCCGTGTTGCATTTTCTCCCTCTCTGAGATGGGAGCTACGATCCACTAAATTTCGAACCTCGGTCCTGGACATAAATGAAGTCAAGTTCACGTCAGGGTACCTGACTAATTTACGGGGTGAAACTGTTGATTTGCACCTACGTTAATCCTTTGGATCCCCGAAAATCCCATCAGCCTCATTGAAATAACTTCAACCGGGGCGCCGATTGATTCAAGTTCTCCCAGGTATATTATAATGTTGAATAGGTTGAAATGAAAAAGGTTTCAGCTATGGATGACGAATAGCTCGGCACTGGAATGCAACATAAAAACGATGAAAGCCGTTGAAACTCGACCTTCGGGGGCCTCGGGCATCGATATACTTCAAAATATAGACCAACTTGTCCCAACCGGTGCATGAGAGCTCATGCACATACTCCAGCCACAATACGACATAGTTGGTATCTCCACTGGACGATTTCTGCAGATCGTTCAATACGAGATCGCGTGTTCGGACTGTAACACTCGCGTGGCAATGATGAGTATCTCCGGGTCATAGAAATCATATGTAAATATGTAAATATTTCGGGTTTGCTGCTTCGAAGGCCAGTCACCACCAGGTAACCTCATCAAAACTTGCAATACGTACAGATACAGAATACAAATTCCGGTGTTTGCCACTTGGGCCTAGTATGCCGGATGCTCTTCCGATATTATATAGCGTCAGAGCCAAGCCGACAGTGATCATCAATTCTATGGTGATCGCTTTTCTAAGATCTTCATGCTTGCTTTTGTGCTTATTCCTCCTAAAATGGTGCGCCTTGTATTTCTCCAGCGACGCTTACACTGCTAGCAAGATTTTTGATTTTGTTTCACCGTGATCCTGACCATCATGTATTATGGATTCCGTTTACTGCTCTGCACAGGCGAAACACTCTACATCAGTTTACCTCCCAAGATTCAGGTTGATTGAATCTGCTGAATTACTTGGGAATATACGCTCCTTCTGTGTATCAACATGTAGTCAGTGATAGCTATGCAGTCGTCTAGCTAGCTTCCCTTCCCTCCGGAATTCGGCGATGTTGATACAACTATTTTTTGCCGAATTGGGCGATCCACTCTGGAGCGAGGGAGATGGTGTTTGTTTAGCTCATTTGAGCAAAGATTCGGATTGAATTCTACCTTGCATTGTGGTGCGCGCTAAAAAAAAAACAATAAACCAAAGAGGAAAGTTCGTGCGATTATAAAACTGACTCCCTTTGAGAGTCGTTTCTACATTTTCAATTCGCCTCTTCTCTTTCTTCCTTTTTCTTGTTCAGGCTACTTTCCTTAGACAACATAACACACATGAATCCTTACAATGTCTGGGGAACCGAGGCCAGTCAAGGTGATGGTCGTCCCTCCGTGTATGGTGCTCTTCCTTTCACTGGTGCGACCCAAGAGCCAGCGTTGCTGGCATTCACCTTTGCTTCAAACACGTCCGATATATTCAATTCGGTAGTAGTCGGTCCTGGAAATTCATCCCAGTATTGGGTGACCACGGACTCCAGATACACGATGCTCAAGACTCAGGACGGGAAGGGAGTCGCATTGATAGAATGGAGTCAGCCACCCAAAGTTGAAGTCCGTGGAACAGTCATGAAGCAGCCAGCATCAAGCTTTTTGCGCTTATCTCAAGACGGAAAGTAAGTCTTTTTTTCTGTAGGCTATCAATGAATTTCTGACAATATATTCTATGTAACGCAGTCGGAGTCATAGAATTATGCTCTTTGGAAATCAACAACTAAGCTGGATCGCCCAAAACAGTAGTATATCTGTATGTCGAATCCCAATTTTTGCTGTGTTCTTCGATTGATAAGAGTCATTACCAGCTTTTCGCGATACGTGGTGCCGGGAGTGCAGAGCTTCTTGCCAGGATCTCGAAGAGTGGCAGGGCAATCAACCTTGAAATCGCGCAATCTGCCGCCCAAGCAGGGTTACTTCCTGTTTGTTTGGTCGCTACTATCTTGCTTCAGAGCGGTCGATCCATTGATTGATTGATCCCGCCAATACATATGAACATGTCCCACGTCAACAAACTCTAGATTATTTATTTTATTTTATTTATTATATATATAGATCATAGAGACCGAGACCTCAATTCTGTAGCCCATAGTAGTAGGGATTTGTATCAATTCTGTCGCTTTATTAGTTACTCCTAGATCATTGTTATGACCTGCTTTATTATAATACCATACCCTTAGATTAGTCTATTACTGATTTTCCATCAGAATGATATGTTCTTTAGATAGATAGCTGTTGTTTAGACCTACAGTACACACGATGATTTAATTTATCATACTGAAGAACTGCAGGGCAAAACTTGAAGGTGTCATGAAATCAACTGGAAGACGCCGAACTTGAATCAAATTAATATTGATAGATAGATAGATGGTTCTGTTCAGGAACTGCTGACTCGTAGATCTACGTAAAACACTCGTTAGTTCAAATGTGAACTGCTGTATAGACTGAGATACAGGTCAGGCTCGAATAACCCTCCCATATTCTGCGTTTTTGAGCACCACGAGATGCTCTCCCATTTCGCTCTATGGGCCGGTAATGTTATTATAATGTAATAGGATGAGTACTTACTGGCCACGATGTTGTATACACTTACTTTGTGAGTGGCACTGGACAGCTATTTTCGACCTAATATGTTGGTCCATTCTTGGCCGCATTTTGACCTTGATAAGTTTGAGCTTGTCATTTAGCGAGAGGAATCTAAGCTTGCGTGAAGATCACGGTGGGCTGCACACCGTATCCATATATACGGTGGTGATAGTACGGTTATATGGGAGCTGTAATCGTACCATTGGAAAGATATCCGTAAACTTGAAGTACCTATCCGTATCTGTATATACCCTAAGCCTCTCATATTCATTTATTTGTGCTCTGAAAGTTAAGCAATCCACTACATAGATCAAATAGATTCTTTGAATACAATTGCAATTATTTTGAAGACCAAAAATCGCCCAAGGCTGTTCGTTTTGATGAGATACTTTTGGATAAAGGGGCTAATGAGATATCATCGAGGTGTACTAAGGTATGACAAGTGTCTTTGATCAATATTATATCTTACCTGGGAGCTTGCTAGATACTATGTCAGATTAGTGGATAACTAAGGTAGGGCGGAAACTGTATAATACGGTCGTGTACACTTCCCGTTCCAGAGATCATTTACGGTCGTAACCGTATATGTACTTTAGCGTGAGTCAACGTGACTAATCAAGTATTCCTCTATGGACCCTTGTCCGGTTAACAAATCCTTCCTTCCTTCTAACTCCGCGATAACCCAGGACTTCAATGTATAACTCGTTGTCTATGGGCTACATACACATACATATACCTTGTGCACTGAGCAAGTCACCGAATGCTCTCGAAAAAATTTCTGCTAGTATGCAGACGGGAGGCGAACGCGTTCATCGTGTACCAACTCAACACCTTGTGTACAGGTAGTGGTTTTCCATGCCCTTACTCAATGGTGGATCTCACTTGCGATCAACGTCAGTAGGATTTCATTGCAGGGACAATAGCTGTTCCTCAATTGATTTATCATCTCATATATCATCAAGTTTGTGGGTGTTGAACTAGTGATCGTCGTTCTCGGTCTGTGATGGTGAAAGAAATGTTGGCCCGGTGCAGTGTTGGATGTTATCTTGGCCAGTATTAATCTGTCGGGAATGCGATGCTGTATCTCAGTTGACCTAGTTGTTTCCCTTTGCTATTCATCCGTCAAAGTTATGAACCCTGCCTGGTAGCATGTCTTCATCCCCACCTTATCCAATCCTTAACTTTTGTTTTCTCATGTGTCGGAGTTTGAGGCTCAATAACTGTCGTTCATTTCTTTCTGTCCATCTGTGTGTGGCCATCTTTTCTGTTCCGGTGCCTACTAACGTCTATCACAATCTGCAGTTCCCAATTTCTGACACTCATTACATTTCTAACATTCGTCACATCGGCTTCTTGCTTCAAAATTTCTGCACCTACAACCGCAACTGCCGGAGCTCCTGTTGCCATTACATGGTTTCGAGACCCTGGCGACCAAATCGAATTCGGACTTCTCGAGCTCCAGGAGGATGCTCGTCTTTCAACCATCGCTATAAATAATCCGTCACCCCAGGGCACTGTCGGTTTGACCTTTGGTAGTCCCGGGTGAGTAGCACAGCAATTCACGACCACTGTGGCGCAGAAATCTGACCAATCTTTCTGTACAGACAGTTCGGCTTGCGTATAGTGGAGTAAGTGATGTCCCGATGACACCACGATTTCTTCCGTTGATTTCTCTTCAGTCAGTCCGGAAACCAAATCAATGCTGGGCCACAGATCGACGTCGGACCGGAAAATGTCGTTGAGGCCTCTCCAGTGGTTACTTCCACGATTAGTTCCACTAAAATGTGAGCCTTCCTCATGGTGCAAGATGTAACCTTGCTAACTGACAAGACTTAGTTTATCAACGATAACAACTACCCTTAGTACTAGTCCAATGATATTACCTAATTCACAACCAACAGTGTCTTCAAGCTCCAGCACGGAGACAACTACTACCCCCTTGATACCAACGTAAGCTTGGCGTGAATTTAACTGTATATTACTAAACTAATTATTCTCTTTCCTAGTACTAGCGACACTTCATCAACGAAGGTGTCCAGGTATGTTAGCTCAATTCAAGATCCATAGTACTTATTTACTCATTTATGATTGTGGTAGCTCCACGAGTTCGTCCTCAAGCAGTTCAACCTCAACTACAAGTTCAACATCTAACAAATCCACCTCTGAGCCTGAAACAATCGGACCGTCTTCCACTGAATCATCCTCTTCTCAAAGGTCATCCTTCACAGATACAAGTACAAGTTCATCATCGGTATCTTCTCCTTCAGCAGAACCATCAGCTGAGGGTAGTTCTCAGAGTCATAATCACGATCACGACAAAATTCGCCTTGCGATCATTCTCTCGGTGATCCTCGCCGTATTCATTTCCGGTGTCTTATTCTGGGTATTTGTCGTTCGAAAACAACGATATGCCACAAAAAGAAGGCTGGACATGTTCGGGGGAAAACTGGCTAAGATGGGGCTAGGTTGGATGGTCGGTACCTCCAGAGGACCTGGAGGTAGTACTACCAGCGACTCGGAGAGCTTCAGTGCTCTTAGGGATAGCACTGCGTATGCAAATACGAGTGCAACTAGGAGCGTAAGGAGTGGGCCTAGTTTATTGATGCTAGGCCAGGAGAATGCCGGTAATCGTGATCCTAATTCGAACATAAGAAGTGCGACCGGAAGTATCCGAAGTATTGACAGGACAGAACGGGGGACGATTAAAAGCAATCTATCAACTTACTCTCTCGGGTTCGGAAATTGGTCTTCTCACGTCAGGGAGAGGGAAGAAAGAGATACCCAAATCTTCATGCAGGATCAGAGCTCCGCGATAGAAGAAGGCAGGAGCGACGAAGCTTTTGGGGGGATTGGCAGACCTCAATTCTCTGGGTACGGAGTTCCATTCAGCCAGTCATTCAAGGCCTATCCATTTGTAGGGTCGGGATCTACGAATAGAGGTAAAGTATAGGTTAGAGACTGTATATTGCATTTTGTAGGTTTCTCATGATATGCCGGGATCGCAATATCGGGTACTTTTACTTACTCATAATTATTCCTTACTATTTGGTATCGTTTGAGTCTTAGGGAATCGGTTCAATAGTTGACTTGTCGTCTCTATGTGCCAAATACAAGAAGCTAACCGGACTCGGATTGGCGTTATTTGTCAACAGCTTTAGAAGTTCCTGCGTCTGGTGAGATAATAATGAAAGACTTGTGTTCTACCGCCCCCAATCTCGGGCGCAAACCTTTTGAAAGATGGTGGTATGTCAACAAAAATCCAGGTGACGGCACGCAATGACGTTGATCAGATGAAAAATGTCATTCCAGCGCCAAAAGTGTTCAGATTGCTTACTACGGATACCCTAGCACAATGTACACAGTGTCTTTCATCTGCTCGTTTCCCTCAGCCAGAATCTATGCTCCAGATTTCATCTACCGTCGATCGTGCTTGACAAGGTGATCCCTGCTCGTCATCGTAGGTAGTTTCTTGTTTCTTTTCTTAGCAATTAAATCTCCCCGTTTCATGCTCAATACTGTCTCGCCTTCGTCTGACTGTTCCGGCACGTACATCCCCTTGCTTCATGGCATTGCTTTTGCAAGTTTCGTTGAAGTGTTATTGTGCACCCCGACAATCATTTCTTACCAAGCTCACACGACGTTTTTCCTTCTTGCAATCACCCAGACTCCGAGGATATATAGATCTCCCTTCTCAATATCCGGCGTTTACGCATCCACCATGCTCGGATCGTGGTTCCCGTAAACCTATAGCTATGCTGCGGCAGCTCTCCACTGGCCAGTAATTTCTAACCGCGTCATGGCCAAGTTGCAAGAATAGCATTGGCAATTGGGAGTGATCGCCATCAGTTACTTGGGTAAGTGCATTCACTAAGGTGCATCTTGTAATACTAGATGAAACCCTAGCGCTTTTCCTAGAGGAGAAAACAAGTATGTACCTAGTTTTGGCCACTACGTCCCGGGTCTCATAGGTCGAAAGTTCCCGTATCCAGGCACCTGCCAACTTGTGTACTATTGAGATAAGTTGAGTATCATTGGGTTTCTCTTTTCAATGGGGCTGGTGGCGTAGTACTAAACTGGGTCCTAGATGTTTAGTAAACTCTTTGGAACGGTTCTGTCTAAGGTTTGATTCCTGTCATTAATGGAGTCGGGTTAGGCAGTATGCACATAGGATACAGCTTAGCATCAGTGGCTGCTGCTAGGTGAGACAAGTATGAAGACTATCGAGTAGGGTTTGATTACTAGTTGGAGTTTTCCGGTTTCAATGGTAAGACGAAGTATATATTCTCGACTCTATCATTCCTCATCCTGACTTGCCCAGTTTGCCTTGACATGTCTAGTATCTCAAAAAAGTTTGTTCCTTCTACTGATGGTAGTCTCATCTACGCCGAGGCCACCGGCGATCCGACCAAACCTGCTCTTGTTCTCGTCCCAGGGCTTACAATGACGACGCAGGTATTTGATAAACAGTTCCTGGACGAGGAGATGAGGAAAGAGTTGTTTATGGTATGTCTATCCAGTTCTCACCATATCTTGTGACGAATAAGAGTTAGATTCGCTACGACACCCGAGGGCACGGTCAAAGTTCCAAACCCGAGACAGAGGAAGCTTACGCGTCCAAGTTGTGGGCAGATGATTTTGCGGCGGTTTGCAAAGCGTTCGAGGTGGAGAAGCCGGTTTTTGCTGGGTGGTGAGTTGATTGACAATCGATCGCATTACTGTTTCTGACAGGTTATATTCACGCAGGAGTTTTGGAGGTAATCTTCATTGCATACCTTCAGTCTCTAGAGCAACATATCTAACAATCATCAATTGATCTCAGGAACGATTATCACAGATATCTGCACTTACATTGGACCCGAAGCTATGTCAGGAGCAATACTCATGGCAGGCCCACCCTCTTATGCACCAGAAGCATTTGTCGCATTTCTAAAACCAGAAGCGGTCATTGGCGGTCTTCAATCTAATGACGCTACCGTTCGCAACGAGTTTATTCTTCAATTTGCCGACGATCTGTTTTTCTTCGACTCGATTCCTTTTCAAGTCCGGTGTGCATGGATGGGTGGGATCACGTTTGTGTCAACTTCTGTGGCAAAGCTTTTCATGAGCAGGACGCAAGACACTAAAGCACTCGACGAGGCTGGGAAGGGTAACAAGTTGAAGGTACTGTGTATTCATGGAGACAAGGATGCTCTGGTAAGCGGGGCGGCGGTCGTCGAGTTATTGCAGCGAGAATATTCTTTCTCGAATGTGGAAGTGTTCGAAATCAAGGAGACGGGGCATGCGTTTTTCTACGAGAAGCCAGAAGAGACGAACAAGAAACTGCTCGAGTTTGTGAATAGGGTGACGTCCACAATGTAATCGGTAATAAAACCTCTTTGATATTTTTCTGCCGGCCGTGACGGAACTTTAACAACATGCGTGAATACAGCCGAGTCATCGCAAAGTCATCCTTTACGCTTCCGAGAATGTCAGTCCAAGCTACTTATGCTCGAGTGCATGCAAGAGGCATGGACCAGACAGCTAGAGTCATACATCTCCAAACTTAATCATGCCTCGCACCAACAAGACCGCCAATTCGAAATCCACCGCGGCTCCGACTATTCAAGCAACCTCACAGCAAACGCGGTTCGCACTCTCCCTCGATCCTACCTCGACCGACGTTGATCTTCCCGGTGTCTCTTTGACCATTGGTCAACGTGAGATTCTCTCCGACGCACATCTCAAGCTCAATGCTGGAGTACACTATGTGCTCATCGGCAGAAACGGTGTTGGAAAGTCGACTCTGCTCCGGGCTATCGCTGGCAAGTTGATACCTGGCCTTGCGACGAACTTGAGGGTTCGGCTTTTGCAGCAGAGTTACAATGAGAATCCGGAGGAGACTTGGAATGGGGACGAAAAGGCGATCGAGTATGTGGTCAGGAGTGATAAGGAAAGAATGGAGGCGCTAAGGAGGCAGCAGAGTACGTTTATACACCTCTTTTATCTGGCTAGACTAACTTTTGGTACAGTTCTTCAGAACGCTCTCGACAACACTTCTGATCCAAACGCCGTCGTCCATGCCGTCAGAACCCTCGAACACGAAGATCGCCTTGCCCAGCTCGAGTTGGCCAAGAAAACGGCCCAACTTCGCAGTGGAGGTCGCGGCATTAAAGCACGAAAGGAACTCAAAGCTCTCGAAGACGAAATGGCCTCCCTTTCTCTCCAGTCTCCTTCCGAGCAGGAGACTACTCAACAAGACGTCTCCACGTCTGTCTCCACCGCCATTTCTCTCCTGGGGACTATCCAAGCTACACTCGAGGCGTCTTCTAGCGGTGTCCCGCCCGAAACTCTCGCTCGTACACTCCTCAAAGGTCTCGGATTCAAAAACACTTTCCTAGACCTACCTCTTCGTTCTCTTTCCAGTGGTTGGCAGATGCGCGCCAGACTCGCTGCTCTCCTCTTCCAACCCTGCGACCTCTTGCTCCTCGACGAACCCACCAATTTCCTCGATTTGCCCGCTATGCTTTGGCTCGAGACATATCTCTCTTCCGGCATACGCGAGACTGAAGCAGGAGAGAAACGCACACTCGTATTCGTCTCGCACGACCGAGCATTCGCAGAAGCTGTCGGTGAACAAGTCGTTGTTCTCAAACCGACGCAGGATCAAGCAGAGGGTACTGGAGCCAAACTCATATCTTACCCTGGCTCGTTATCCTCCTACACTCGTTCCATACGTACAAAGCACATCTACACCTCCCGTATGCAGTCTTCGTTGGATAGACAAAAGTCTCATATACAAAGCTCTATCCAATCCAATCTACAAGCTGCAGCGAGGTCAGGAGACGATAAGAAGCTCAAACAAGCAAAAAGTCGACAAAAGAAGTTGGATGACAGGATGGGTCATCAGGTTGGGTTGAAAGGGGGCAAGTTCAAGTTGAATAGGGATCTTGCAGGTTTCCATCTCAAATCGAGAGAAGATGTTGTAGTTGAGGATAAGAGTGTACTTGGAGAAGCAGGCAAGAAGAGAGAAGGAAGGATTGAGCTCCCGAATGATCCGGAAAGTCTAGCAGAGCTTAGGTTCCCTGGGGCTTTGGTGAACCTGGATGGGGTCAAAGTGTGGTACAAGGGCCGCAAGACGTATACATTGGTAGATGTGCAGTTGACGGTCAGATTGAAAGAGAGAATTGGGATTGTCGGGTTGAATGGGGCTGGCAAGTCGACCTTGGTGAGGTGTTTGGTTAGTGATGAGCAGGCTAGACGGCTGGGGCTTGACCCAGAAGAAAAGGAGAAGGACGATGAAGGGAAGAGAATGGTCAGCGGAACAGTTCAGCATCATCCTAGAGTGAAGATTGGGTATTTCTCCCAGGCTGTTGTGGAAAAGCTGGATGACGAGAAAGTCATACCACCCGAGATGACTGCCTTGGAATGGATGATGCGAGGAGGTATTGCTGAAGGAGACTTGGATGACTCGACTGGTGAGTTTTCCAGCCTTGTTATTCCCTTTCATGTGCTAAATACCAACAGTAATGACCGAACACGTCGCTCGCGGCTCACTCGCCTCTCTCGGTCTCATTGGCAAAATAGTTTCTCACGTCCCCATTCGTCAGCTTTCTGGAGGACAAAAGGTAAGATTAGCGTTGGCTGGAATCGTTTATCCTCCTCCGGTGAGTATTCGTCAACATGTCTCGAACATATTCTTACAAAATCTCTTTATTTCCCTGGCTTGTCCCCATCAGCCTGAACCAACAACTCCCCATCCAGGTGCTCCACCTCACCTCCTCATCCTCGACGAAATCACGACGCATCTTGATTCAGAAAGCGTATCCAAACTCGCTAAACAGCTTCGTCGATACCCTGGAGCCGTAGTCATCGTTTCGCATGACAGGTGGTTTGTCAAGGCTGTGGTTCAGGGAGGTAATTCGGACGGGGAGAATAGTAGTGACTCGGAGGACGGCGATGGTGATGGAGCAAGTGATGAAGATGGTGGTGAGGATGAACAAGGAGCAGGTACAGCAGCGGGAGCAGGAAGGGTGTATTTGGTGTACAAGCAGAAAGTGGAGGAGTTGGAGCGTGGTGTTGATGAGTTTGAGGAGAGGGTTAGGAAGGGAGTTGTCAAGTAGTTGGCGATTTAGATAGGTCATCATAGTGTCCTTATGACATGTTTCCTTGGAGGGATACAAATATATTAAAACTAAAATAACTAAAAGTACCTACCAGAATACCTATGCTACAATACCCATTGAAAATTATCGCAAGTCAATTCAAATACCCAAACATCCCAAAATGTACGTCCACACTACTGATAACCTCCCGAATTTGCAGTCGGCCCAGACCATGGGTATCGCAAGTTGATATAAACACTAGAAGTAGGACCCTGACCGGGAAACGAAGGAGAAGTTGGGCTCGAGAACGGAGTCGAGGGACAGGTCGGAGACGCGATAGGACTCACTTGAGGCGACGGAGTCCGCGGGCTGTACCAAGTGTCCTCGTCATTTTCTTGCGACTCGCCCTTGTCACCTTGACCATGATTATCCTCCTTGTTGACCTGATCCTCCTCAGCCTTCCTCGGAACTTTCCTCGTCCCATCAGCATTGTAAGTCTCCTTGACATAACGGTCCCTGGCATCATATGCCCTCGCTCTGGCCCAGAACAACGCGTTCCTAGTTTGATACGCGCGGAGATCTGCGTACTGCTCCAAGAGTCTAGGGAGGTTCTCGATGACACTGCGACGAATAGGATACGTGTTGGTTGCAGTGGAACGAGTAGTTTCGGGTGCGGAAGGGTCCGTCAAGGATACCCAGCATAATTCGGCCGAGTCAGGGATGGAGGCTTTGAGTTCAGAAGAAGCGTCCACCGGAGAAACACGCCCGCTATCTTCACTGGCTTCCTGGTTCTCCGGGTCAGCAGACGAATCAGCCATAGACAGTTCCTCAAAGGCAGCAGTGATATCATTGAGTGGCATGCGAGAATCTTGGTTAAGCTGAGGACTCGTTGACGCCAATCCAGACGAGGTATTTCCGGTATCTTCATCGTTGCATTCTTCTAAAAGAGTCGGCTCGGGATAATGCTTTGGGAAAGAGAGGTTCTCTTTATCATTGTCCTCATCGCTAGTGCTGTCCTCGTCATCTGAATCGACATGCTCGCCGCTGGACGCGCTCTGAAAGCTCTTATCCCCGTAGCTGCTAGGAACTGAGCTGATGGTACTTGCTCCCGAGACTTGGCGTTTGAAGGAACGAGGTTCGAACCGAAGGATGCTGGGAAGAGTTGTATCACTGAAGAGAGAGCCATCCTCGTCATCTTTGTTGGTATCCTGTATGAGCCATAAAGGAACATAGTTGGTTAGGATGGCAAGAAACAAACTAGTGATTTGCATGACGCACCAAAAATTCTCCTCGGTTATCTGCATTTTCGAAAGAGTCTCTGTCGAAGGCAGTTGAATATAGAGACTGAGACCTGGGAGGACTCTGGCGCAAAACCTCCGCATAAGACACTCCAGAGAGACGTGGGCTTTGGCTAGCTGTAGTGCTATCCAATGAAGTAGCCATAGTGGCGACTGTGAAAAACAGAAAGGGGTGGATATTGAGAAAGGATGCAATCAACTCGCAACTGGAAGTAGTCCGAGGAGCGTAAACGGAGAGTGGCAAGAAAGAAATGAAAGTAACTTACCTTTATATCGTACCCAACTATCCTTTCATTTGGCGACAAAGCTTGATTGTCTCCAGAGTTGCGTGGCTCAAGCCCATTGTTCACTTACTGTCTCGACAACGCTTGCACATGGATCAAGGTGTACAATGATGTAGCTTGAGGCAGCCAAGGTGCACTGGAAGGTCAAAGCACGAGCGTCGCTATACAGCAAATGATATATTGCGGCCATGTGGCGGCTGAATGACAGCCGTAGAATTCTTGCTCACAGATCAACCCATTCGAGAGAGGTCATAGTACTCGAGAATTTGCAGGACGTAGTTCAGAGTTCGGGCACAAGCTTGATGTCAAACGTGTTAGTCACGGTCACGCACCAGACGGACCTCACTTCTACATCTCAAAACTCAACTGGATTTCTTCAACCCGTCGCAGGATCTTCAAAGCCATAAGAAGGCTGTTAAAGATTATTTTTATTCCAGCACACCATACCAGACTGCGTGGTTTCTTTCTCGGTACACCGTAATGATCTTAACTCTGCCAGTCAACCGTATCCAAATCTTCCACCTCCCCAGCAAACATACCTTGCAGATCTCTAATGCTACGTAGAGCTACTTGCAGACTCTGGCGGACTGAGATGTCCTACAAATCAGAAAATGTTCTCATCAAGAACCAAAAGTCATCGTCATGCCATCAATAAATACGGTACGCACATCCGGACTATACTTTCAATGGGTGGCAAGCACCTTAGTTACTCTCTCACAGAGGCTGTAAGCTTCGCTGGCAATAAGTGACCTATATAATGAACATGATTCTGGCCCGACTACTTTCGTCTCCCGCTCCGGCGCTGTATTTCTCAACAGTTTCGAGTGGACGACGCTCTATATATCGGGCAGGCATCCCATATTTATTGGATTAGGTTCAGCTGGCAACGTGGAAATGGCGACGGACACGGATTTGACTAGTTTACTTCGCCCGTTTATTATCGAATCAAGTGCTTCCTTAGCAGTGAGTATGACTGCCTTTGAAATATGCTAGTGATTTTATTCTCCTGAATAGATTGACGTCGTCTTGTATGGTATGTACTTCTAAACAGTACACCCATGCTCCTATTTTACAACAGAACTATCCACGTCCAGGAATCTATATCATCCTCTATGCTCTTTGCATTTTCGTTCTTGTAAAACATAGCTCTCGAAGTTATCATAAATTCCATCTCATCACTGTCACAATCCTTTTCGCGTTTGCCACCGTCGGTATAGTGCTGGATGTGCTCAACAAAATCAACTTGATGCTTCTCAATCTGGGCATGAAGGGTTTGACTAAAAATCCTCTGATTTTTGGGTACGCAACTTCGTAAGTGTTCTTCATGATACATACGTTGGGTATAATTGATCTAATGAAATCATTAAAAGGATATCAATTATTTTTATTTTTTCGCTAGCAAAGTAAGGATCTACATATCTCAAACTGAATCCAAACTGATCTATGTGGCAAGTTCAACTGCCGATGCAGTCATGGTAGGTCTTCTCTGTACTGTCTAAATAACATATTTATTTATAATCGGCCAAGTTATTTCGACTGTATATTATCTGGGGCAGTCGCAAACGGATTGTGTTCATTCCAGCTGTAATTGCCGTACTCGATAATTGTTAGTTCCAGCGTCCTTTCATATTCAAGTTACTGATGCGCCGGCTTTTGCAATGAACGGCAGGTGCATTCATCACCTCCATGATTTTAGCAGTCGTAGGAACTTTACACGAAAGGAGAGGCCTGATATCTATTGCAGCCGCACTGGAGAATGGTTTTTTACTCGCTAATGCAGGCATTAATGCCCTGTTCACTCTATTTATTGGTTTGTACCGCACCGACTTCGGACGTCCAAAAGCTCATAATGAACCCCTTATTATAGCTGGGCGTATTTATTGGATAAGAAGAGAAGCCCAGATACTCTTAGGTTCGCAAGCTGTAAAACAGAATTATAAAGCCATAGCCATCATCTGGTAATTAACGACCCTATCCTTTCCTACTTATATATTCTAACACCTATATTTCATCAAGTATCGAATCTGGCGTTCTGTATCCACTAGCGCTTCTCACATTCTTTCTAGTCGCAAATATTCATATCGGAGGCCCATCTGCAAGCCTCATTGGCTTTTTGATTCAAGCCGTGGTAAGTACAGATTAGGCTGATCCTATTGTTTTGCCTTACGAGAAGGATACCGCCCACAGGGAATATCTCCAACAGTCATCATCGTCAGAGCTGGAATGGGTATCAGTATCGATAGCGTTGACGACACAATTGCGAGTCTGCAACCGAATAAAGTGTTCGGCTCCCTAGATCCAAAGGAAGGATACAAAGCAAATGTAAATTGGGATCTCGAATCATTTGCTGCGGCAAGTCCAAGAGATTTTCTAAGTAGTAGAGGGTCAACAGGAATCTCAGTTGTGTTGAGGCAATCCCGCGTTTAGCTTTGGTTGACAGGATAGTTTGGTGATAACGGACTAGAAGTAGTAGCAATTGTAGAATAGAGGGACCTTGTGAAGCAAAAAGATAGCTATGTAGCCCACCGCGAGGGTCGAACTCGCAGCCTTCAGATCACCCGCCGTTAAGAGTCTGACGCTCTATCCGATTGAGCTAGGCGGGCAACAAGGTTTCTCAATAATATAGTGTACAGAAGATCTTTTGTTGCAGACTCGACTTATCATTGAATATCAAATATGCAACTAAAATGTTGCCAAGGTCCCGTTAACTAACTAACTACAAACTTCGCAGCACATGTCTTTGTCGTATGGGTGCATCTCAGCCCTGTACTAATAAAGCAAGTGAATAGAACTCTCATGTGGGTGATATCCACGTCAAATTGATTGGAAGACGCCTCGAGGTAAAGATTTCTCAAGGATCCAAACATAGCGGCCAAAATACAAGAACTCTGATGAGAACATTCACTGTTGCCAGTGGGTTGGGTTTTCCTTATACAAAGAACACCTCGAAAGCAGAAAAATCATGACATTCTATTTTATAATGGAGATAAGTATGTGTTATTCCTATCAAACTATCATAGGCATCGTACTTTGGATATATGATTGGATGATAAAGCTAGTGGACGAATATTGCAATTGACACCGGAGGGGTGCTAGACCGACCCGGCGGATCAAACTTGTTTACGTTGTTTTCATCAACCGAAGCTGATGCGCTCTAATATACAGGGTGGCGCAAGGCGACGCATAATTAGACATGGCAGAATGAGTTTAGGATACAGGTAATAATACATGTTGGAGTGGTAGAAATCTAGGAAGCCTTTCAGAGCCATGTCATAGACTCCGTGAAGTCAAGGGTACTTACACGCGATGACTATCCGATCTGTGCTTCGGAAAATCCTGTAAAACCATCCAGTACTCTATGAAAACTCAATCGTCCGATGTTTCATTTCCGACGTTCAAAATACTTTCCCTTCATATCCTAACCTGAAGGCTGCCTCGTGTCTTTCTGCCACGACAACTCGAAGATATCAATAGCATTCTGGCACTTGGAACAGAACTTAACTCCAGTGTATGACTCGAGGTTCTAGTTTGTGCCGAAATCTCCAAAACACGGATCGATATGTATGTAAGGGTTAACATCCCTGTTTTTATCCATTCCAGTCCGGTCTAAGCAATGATCTATTTTGCTAAAGAATATTATTGTCGACTTGAACTTATTAGACAACATTATCATAAGGTCTTGTGCAAAACATTCGCACCTACCACCATAAAAGTTGTTCAAATATAAAGTGTGCTCTCCGCGACAGTATTTTGATCTACTAAAAATCGTCTCACCCGGGCATGACGTGAAGAACGCTAGTGCCATGTATGACTTTTTGATGTAGTCAAATGTTGGGCTCAGGGTTGACAAAACATAGATCTTCGTTGGAGATTATTCTTTCCTCGAGCTTCATCGATTTCTGTAGACAGAGTCATAATGTGTTATTACAATTAACGATCGCTAACAATATTACAGTCCCAGCTGTACAGGCGAGACATATCTACGATCTACACCGATATCTTCTAGGCCGAACGGCAAAAGCTCTTGTCATCCTTACGTCTTCCGTTCAAGTCTATTACTACTGTCGCATGTTGAATAGATACTTATCTAAACTACAATCGAGATATACACACTGGCGAGCCGTCATCATGGTCTGGGAACCGAGTTACCCATGTACAAATTTATTGACATGGTCAAAAACGGTACAGCTGATGTTATATTCTGGCTTCTCATACTAGATCTCCTGACTCTTGCGAAGTGATGCTTGCGTCAAGTGAATTCTCCTTGGAACAATTCGGAATCAAAGACCGAGTCAATGGGATTCTCCAATGATGATTTCCAGAGGTACCTTTTCTGACCCTGCTCTCTACTTTCTTTCTTTGAATGACGGTATGTTTGAATGAAATGTAATGCGTAAAGGCTTGGTACAGGACAGAAACCCCTTCAAATTCGAAAGCAGGCCGGCGACTTCTGAAAGTTCTAAAGTTTACCCATTTGTCAGCTGACAACTCGAAAAGGGTATCGTTATAATACCATCGTTTCGAAGCATTGGATGCTCCAACTTCTCGAACTGCCAAGCACCAACCAAATAAGATCCTAGAGGCTAGAGTACGTCGTTCATTCGACTTCAAAAAAAGCTATTTGAGGCTTTATGAAAACGTATCTCAGACCCTAAGACTTCGCCGGGATGTACAGGATGTAATTATGCTGTCTCCCGGCAGTTATTGAGTTATCCCGAATTCAGCCAAAAATAAAGTTTACTCGCACATTGTTTACCATTATCTATACATATTTCCCAAGACAGGTCGAGCGGGATCTTCCAATTCAAATCTAGACCGTCGGCGAAGAGATTTTGGCGATGCCCGTAGATCCATATGGTTTTTGTTGTGCTCAGTGACCTCTATCTTATTGGGTCCTGTTTTGCTACAGTAAGAACACATTTCAAAAGAATACAGACGATATTGTACATAACAGTCTCTTTCGTCATGCCGATGCCATCCATCACGAGGTTAAGGAGCAATCCAACAAGTGGACAATTGCAAATCATCGCGGTCAACAAATATCAGAAAGATATCTTTCTTGTCAGAATGCTGGTTTCCCAATCTTCAATATCAATTGACCGGGTCTTTTAGTGGTGGCTCTGTCTTAGGAGAAGGGGGTCCCCTTAACCAATACCTTCGAATTCTTCGATGTCCTTTCCCGCCTTTCTCTCCCTCTTAAATGAGTAATTTCCGTGTGTGTTATTACCTGTCACGGTTGATTAAACTGGAGTTCGAGAACTCGGGTGTTCCATTAAGGCAACTTGAACTAGTCCGGAAATACTCGGGGGGCAAAATCCGACGTATCTCCGGATATCCGAGGGTATTCGTTCCTTGCGAAAAGTACTTTTGCCTCGAGGCTCGAGTCGAGATTAACCGAATTCAAATATTCACCAAGATACCTCACCCTCAATACTGGGGTATGACTTCTTGTAAACCCTGCTCTCTTCGCCCGGTTGATTATCCGCCGACATCTACCAAAAACCTGGCAATCATTTCCCTCAAACTAGTCTCTTTTCGGACCCGTTTTGTGAGGAACCGTGCTCATCATCAAACGTGTTGTAACGCATCAACCGGACTCGGCCTTGATGGCACTGCAGGGAATATTAGTTTAGGGTAAAGACCTGCAGGGATTTTCTTGGGTATTATCAGGCGGATATCTGCAAAAAGCATACGACTTTTTCATTTCGCTTGTTGGTCAAAAATTTTAACTACATATGGCAAGGCGACGGCGGAAATGTCGTATGTACTTTGGATTTCGAACATCGGGCACCCCTGAAAAGGTAATTCTTGTTTTCTTCCGGTGAGCCACTCGGTGGGGTCTTTAGACTTTTTCCCATCAGGCATACAAAGTATTCAAATGTTGACGTAGACGAGAACTTTGTACCCCATAGATCATTTCCGTAACTGGCGGATGAAGGGATAGCGTAAGTGAACACAGGGCTGCGGATAGCCGTCTTTTCGCCGTCGAAAAAAAAAGTAGGATGGACAATTGACTCGAACGACACAGACAATGACACATGTATCCTGTCATTAGCCCTGTAGGCGTCGGTTGTCCCAGTCTTCTAGGTACAGAGCGCTGTGGAAAGTCCAATTATTTGACAGAACGTATGAATTATGGTGTTCATGAGAGCTTATGGGAACTAGCGTTGATTGAGTCCCTGGTTTTTGGGTTGATGATTGAGCGGCCTAGACATCTAAAAGTAAAAATTTATTGATCCAATCTGGATATTCTTATATCGTGTAACTCGTAGGTAGTCGTAAAATACACAGTAAGTACATAAATACTAGTATCATTGAGTTGAGAGTGAAGAAAAGCGAGTCGGACAATGATAAATTAATTGTCCTAAGCGGAAAAGAGGAGAGGGTACCACTGACGGAGGTCCGAGAGGATAAGGGATGTCGCCAACTACACCTGAGGTTGTACCCTGACGGTATCTAATAATACAACAATAGAGGAAAGAGATAGAGAGGGGAAACACGACGAGAAACAGAGTCAAAGAAAAAATACGAGAAAAGGAGAAACAGAGGGGCCGATCCGATATCGGCGTTTGGAAATCCCCCTGACCATCTAAGTCTTCTACATATAATTTCAACAAGCCTAGGGCAAGGGGATCCCGTAAATAACGAGAAGAGGGTTAGGAATACACTGGTGAGAGTCAGAGAATCAGAGAATCAAAGAATCCATCCAGGATGTGAAAATGGCTAAGTATATACAAGAAACAATAATGATAAACAGACCAAGAAAAGACAAGAGAAAGACCCCAATGCACTTCAACGATCGTGTAACATCTCACTTGCAACAGCGAGAGGAGAAACACGAAAGCGGCACTGTAAAGTCAATCTCTGTCTCTGGATTTTTGAGCATCCTCATAGTGAGGATAAGATAACCAAGAAGATGTCAGGAGATAGATGAGGGAGATAGATTGGTGGTAGCGGATGGGTTGAAGAAAAAGGATAAGACGTACCAGGGAATAGGTACTGCGGTAGGAGATAAATGATTGAAAGAGGGAAATGGGGTTGGACGTTGGTGTTAAATGAGCAATAATTTGATCTTGGAAGCGCTGAAGACTCCGCGAATAACTTGAGGAATGTAGGAAGAGAAGAGTAAGGCGGGCCTTTAGGGCGTAGGGCAGAAAAGAGAGAAAACCAAGAAGGACAGAAGGACGGTCAACATCGATATTGCCAAAATTAAGAAATGACAGTGGTGAAAAAGGGGTGGAACTTTAAAAAGATATGAGATATGAAGATATGAGGGAAGGTATTAATTAATGAAAGGCAGCAGGCAGAGTCATATCAACTCATTTGAAGCAGAGAACACGTTGAGTTTGGAACCAACTAAGAATAAACCTGGGGAATCAATGAAGATAAGATGCCCCAAGTTCCGTCCGACATCCGTATACCGAGATTGGTAAATGCTTGTAAACAACTGCATGCAATCGGCGTCAGTTGTGGCGCTTGCGCTGGAAGGCGCGAAGTCGCTCAACAAGGTTTAGGCTGAGATTGAGTGGCGCAAACAGAGATCCTCGTGCTGTCCCTGTTTCCTAATCGAGCTCAAGCCTGAGCCTGACGAGCTTCTCTGCAGTTCGTGAACGTCGAGGTTTAACCTTTGAGCGTCCAACAAGTATGGGACAACGTGTAAACGAACACGCGTCCCACTCTTTCCTCCGCGCGTGTAAAGCAAAAAAGCTAGATGGATAGCAAGCCAAGCATCCATCCAACTAGCAATGACACGCAGTAACACGAGGAATTCATCTCGTCTCCCAATCCATTCTCCTCGCGTCGACGGTATCGCAGACCCTCGATCAGTCCTCGATCCGTGCATTTACTTCCTTCTGGTTAAAACTTAGACTCAGCGACCACCATCAATCGAATGACCTTCCCCATAACCACCTCGGATCATCCCTCTCTTCCAATATTCCACCACGGCTCACGCATAAACCGACACCTCGCCTCCCATCGACATCATCCCAAAGCTATTTGGGCCGATAAAATCGGGACACTTTAACAGTGTTTCCAAATCGAATTCTTCAGGAGCGAGGTTAGCGTATGCGTCGTCGGGAAAATAGGAACCAGTAGGTTCGAGTTTGCATTGTTGGCTCGGATCCGATAGATAGTCTCCTTGGTTGGAGGAAGCGTCGAGATTGTACGTGATCCAAGGGGCATCATGCATTGCGGAAGGGGGAGTAACGGGACTGCCGTGAGCCTGGTACAAGGCGGACAGATCCTCATACGAGCTTGACCCGGAGCTGGGAAGCGAGTGCGAGAGTTCGGGGAGGGACGACGGGATTGATTCAAGCGAGGAAGACATGTAGGGATTGTAAGGTTGAGGAGCGACGGGGGAAGAAGGGTACGTTATTGGGTAAGTGGTAGAATCATTGTACCCGGTATTGTACCCAGGGTACTCGGAGAAAGCCGATTCGGTATAATTCGGCGTTTGGGGAATGCTGACCGACGAGTCGGGCACAAACGTGGATGGATCTGGAGAGGGAAAATTGTTGTTGATGAAAGGATTGTGGTCACTGTTGAAGGAGGTGTTGATGGTAAGAGAGGGACGGCGGGTAGGGGCCGTATCCTCTGCCGCGCCGGCTAAGTGACTTGGATCGAACCCGGAGCAGGTACCTTCAGCCTGAGGAGACGAGGAACTGAAGAAGTTCTATAAATATTGGGGCAATTGCGATGAGCGCCAAGGACATCAATTGTGAGAGGAAGCACTTACGAAGGGGTAAGTAGAGTCAATTTCCGATGGTGTAGTCTGGGGAAGAGCCATGCTTTGGGTGTCGAGCGAAGGCGGCGTCTTGGATTGCTGCCTGTTAGACTTGACTGGACTTGGACATCTTGAGCTTGCTCTCGAAGAGGGATAAGAGGACGGTGGCGGCGAAGCAGAGGAGGCATGGACAAATTCCTCCTCGCTATCGCTGTCGTTCTCAGTTTCGTCTGCTTGTCTGAAAGATCTCTCGGTTATAGGCGCCTCGAACCTGGTCACCACTTCGGGAACATGTGTCTTGTCAAACTCCTGTATCGCAATGTCCAACTCCTCTCCTTTTTTCCCTTCTACTAGTAGCTCTGCTATCTTCGCGCACCGCTTCAAATCCTTCCGACCCACTTCTCGAACTTTCCGCTTCTCATTCTTCGCTTTGGAATGTAAAGGCCGAAATGTGTATTCAGGAAACTTGCGCTTATGTTCATCAAGTTTCGCGCGAGCTTGTGCATGCCAGACCATCTTTTCCTGTTCTGGGAGATTCTGCCAAGTCATTCCGATAATCTTCGAAAGAGTACTGTGGTTCGTCTCGACGCCAGTAGATACATGTTGACTCTTGATGAAGGATGAACGGAAGAGGATGAAAGCGTTGGGGGGACGGGGGATGTGATTCTCGGGTTTCTTCTTGGAGTGAGCGGGCCGTCGGGGACAAGTAGATTCATCGACGAAAGGAAAGAGATTGTTCTCAGGCAGAGGTGCCGAAGCCAAGCCGTCGGGCCCAGGCTCGTTGAAGGTGATCGGCGTCAGATTCGACGCAAACGAGACTTCACCTGGAGAAGTAGGTTCGACTGGCAAAGTCCATACCAGCTGAGTGCCTATTTCCGAGATTAGTACACCTACTTATCTACTTATCAAGGATTTCCGAAGATACTTACCGTCAGCACCAGTACGTCTCGATCCTCTAGACCTCTCAGCAGGCATTGTATTCTCGCTGTCGGGATTTGTGGGCGCTTGAGGATGATCGGCGGGGCGGGCAGCAAATACGGAGGAGTAAGTAAGGAAGGTTTCGCAAGAGGAAAGGGCACGAGGAGGACCATCTTATAAATCTCCCACCACAGAGTCTTTTCTCAACTAACTCCGCCACAATCTCGATCCTCGGTCTGCATATGGTAAGTAGATTCCAATGGTACTTTCGGCCCGGCAAGGAGAAATAAATAGGAACAAATAACCCGATTTTAATTTTGTTTTTTTCCCATGTCCCCGGAAATCTCACAGACCCCCTTCGCTTGTAATTTGTGTTAATTTCAACACTTTTCTACTCTGATCCTTCTACCGTGAGGTGCCCGGCGAGTGTCGCTCCTACACTGGTGATTTACACGCAGATTTCATCACGAGGATTTTGAGGAAGTGACGATGATTTTCCGACATATCAGTCACCTACTATTTCGAGTTAGGCACCACGGCCTTGTTCCCTTTCCAGTTTCGTTCTCATCTCTGTTACAGATGCAGCTAGTTTTCTCCACGGTACTTGTACTTATCGCACTGCATGGTTGGCGAGTCTATCAGTCGATCTCTGACATATGCTAGCACTTCTGCGGAGGTGTCATGTATTTTATCGGTCCTCTATCTCTATGTTCCGACCAATATTATGGCGATGATTGGTGGCTCCGACCCATGTGTGTGCCACACATTAGTGAGTTCTTCACCAGACGTTTGAAGATACTGGCTAGTCTGCCGCACAACAAGTATGTATCATATGTTGCATAATCTATGTGAGACCCTTTACGAATATTCCTTTTTAGCGTCAAGACTTGAAGCTGTAGACCCCCTGGGTACCCGAACGGATCTGGTGGCAAGGGGGCGGCGAGGGCAAGATTAAGATCTCGAAAGAGTAATTCCACTAGTCTTGTCAACAAATCTACCGACGTCTTCCAAGTCCTTGTCGCAAATGGCCATCACTGAATGCCGGCGGCGGGAGTCACTTTTTGAGCCAGGGCAGTATATATAATGACAGGGTCACGATAACTCGTCTAAATTTCCAAAATGCAAAGTCGACCGGTAAATTCCTAGCTGCGTTCATTCCCCAAATTCCAAAGACTTTGACTCAATTGAACCTGAATATCATTTCTTGATCAGTTTCCAGGACCTAGAAATAGGGCTGAATGATTATGAAAGTTCGCCGAATTTATATATCGTAACCTTCGATCTACGCGCCATATCCATGAGCATATGAACCTTAAATAAACCAAGGAGCCCTCGTTCCGGTATGTACTCCACGTTCAAACAATGAGCCATTGTTCTCTATTAGAATGCACCAGAACCTAGAGAGCAAGTAGCTACGAGGAAGAGAACTTCGGACTTCGTGGAATCCGGAAGCTCTGGCTCGTGTGTTTGTAGCATCTTCTGCAACTTTTGCTATGACTCTCAGTCGGGAGGTCGGTAGTGGTAAAATTCTGTATGACTCGTACTGTAGGTGTAGGTCCCGACGATTACTTGAATAAAAAAAAAGATTCGGACACAGGCTTCCTTTCTAGAAGAAGATCTATGACTGAAATCTCATTTCCCACTTCTAAGTGCAGATTTGGATCCATCACGATAGATGAATGGTCGTGTCGTACCAGTGCAACAGCTGTTCAAACCTATCGAAGCATATGAATTTATAATGAGATCGATAAGTACAAGGACAAAGACAAAATAAGGTCGTCAATTCACTGGTACTATCACTACGCGCTACTATAGCGTGTTTCTCGAGCGCTCCATGCACAATGACACACGTTCTCTGATGGAGAAGAACAAATTCGTTCCCTAGGCTGTCCCTGTGCTGTGAATAGTATCAACTAGGCTATACGTCACTGATCCACGGACAAACTGAATCAAATTCCAATCACTTGTGAAAGTACTGAGGGAACAGAATAATCGCCACAAAGTGACCCTGCACTCCCACCACTCCAGCGGGCTTGTATAGACTTGCTCAGCCTTCGGGATCGCATTAAGTGCACGATGTGAACAACAGAGAAAGTGACTAGTAGTAGCAAGCATTTCAACCCCTATTTCGATATGATTGTCATTCCGCGACTAAACTGATACGAGTCTAGACGGGGATATCCCCTCGTGCGCCACGGCCGCTCTAAGATCCCGAGCTTGTTCATTCATAAAAGAAAGACCATGTATGTACTATATTGAATGAATCCAGCGTGCAGAACGCCACTCTGATTATCTTTCAATGTAAGCTTGTGTATAGTAGTATCAGGAGTCGCAGTTTGTCCAAGATGACTTTGATTGAAGCCCGAGTAAGCTCACTGGAAATGTATCAAAACGGGACTAGGCTCGCAATCAAAAGGCTCGGTATATTGTTCTACTACCCTAGATCATCACACAAGGGGCCGAACGGACCCTTTCCTTACCCCTCGTACACATCTCTCTTTAAATCTCCGACGTGAAGACAAATAAATCCTTAAACTTGTAACTGTCTTTCAGGTTCGAGTTAGCAAAGGACTCTCGTAGTCATATAGTCGAGCTTCCCGCGACTGTTAAGTAAGTGGCTCACAGGCAAAGGTTTCAAGTTGTATACTCCCGATCTCTCTTTCATGCATTGTTCGCGCTATAGTCATCCATGCATGTTCTGGCCGCTGTTCAATGGCTCTATTCGGGTTGCATATGGTTGCTCAACTCGATTACACGATGTAGTAACTGTCAGTGACAACCCATCTCGTCCTGAGTTGAAATTCTTGCTATGCATTTCGTTCCCTGAGAAGTTATATTAATTTTTATACTTTCATATGCTTTCTCAAGACTCGTTGGGTGCCGAATGCCAGATAGTAATCTCCCAGACAGTAAGTACAACTTGTTTACCCAGAAGCACGGCTATAGGGAGATACCATCCGTGACTCTAAATTTTGCAAGTGAGTCATTGACATTCTCATCTCTGGCTGAGATAAACTCATTGCCACCGGAAGTCGAAAGAAGACTTCCGAGTGGGATGCTTATTTTTTCTCTTTCTGGTTCTCGAGCCTAGAAGTAATGCCGGAACAGGCAATCATCGGCTTCAATGTGGGTATATCGGCTATCGGCTATCGAACTCGGCCTTGTTTTTGAAGTGTGTATTCCCGTTTTTTGAAAAAATTTTCATGATCGTGAGTCATGTCTGTAGATTTCTGTGGTCACCGACGAGTCAACTCGGTTAGAGAGGCGTATACTGCTACTTGCACTCTATGTACGTATTCATCTCGGCTTCGGTTTCTGAAGCGCTATCGAGACGAAGTGTATATCATATACCCTTGCTTCGGGGTATTATATATGTATTGACTTGTAATCACAGTACAGACCATAGAATAATCGCGTCGAAGTTCCCCTTCTTACTACGTACTGAACTTGCTGCGCCACCGGAAGAAGAAATGATCATTCCATGAACTATTAGCAAGCTCTTTCGTACAGATTGTACTTTGGTTCGGTCACGCTCAGGCTGATAGGAAGTATGTTTGATGATCATGAGATTACAAAAGTTTGGAACTTTACTTGAAGATTCCTTTAAAGATATGTGGGAAGGACCAAGACCCCTATTTGTTTGAGTAATGTCTTCAAAATTCTACATGACACTGTCATTGAAACTCGGAAATGTTCTAGGCGTCCCTAGGACTTGAGTTAGATGTGCCAGCAGATAATGTAACAACTACTAAAGTGACCAACACCAAACTCAAAAGATTGCAAATGGACTTGAATTTATAACCGATTTATAGAGGCAAACAAGCGGTTGATGAGTGCTACTGTCGTATTTTTCTTTTAGTACTACTGTGTAGTAACGATATCTTCACTCACGTTCAGACGTAAGCTTGCAAAAAATTGCGATTTGATCTTACGAAATTGTCACATACCAATCAAGGAGTATACATCATTAGTGCTGTTTCCGTCCTCAATGATAAATTAGAGAACGTTTGTGTGTCCAGTATTATCTCTTCCGTAGCCACTCATCGAATTTACATAGGACTTTCTATCTAAGCTATTACGAGAATTCCCAATGCCATATGACCCTGGTTGAAAGCGGTAACTTTCTTTGAATGATGGACAGAATCCATCAGACGGTCTGGAAAGGAACTCAAATTGTTCACCGGCAGACAGATGGGTCGGTAAACCGTTTGAAGTTGCCTTTCTGAGATTAAGAGCCTCGTGGTATTGTAGGCGTCACAATCAAAAAGAATGATACCGTGATATAAACACAAATAACGATAAAATAAAAACTCTTTAGGTAAGGTTCGATTTGACATTCAGGCTTTCTTTCCTCAATAACTTAGGTTTGCGGCATAATATTATGTTTTCTCCGACGTTCAAGGCACATTACATATTCAAGCAGGCATCAGTGCCAACTTATCAAGAACTTGTGAGACCATGGTTACCGAACCTATACCTCGTAATGATGATCATAAAGTCTGCCGGGAACTTGTATTTTCCATGCCTACAACAAATAGATAGCTTGGGAATTTACAATGACTTTTGTAGGTCCACCATCATCAGTGCTTAAATTTTCGCACAGGTAGGCGGAAAATATCGGCCTTTTCGCCTGATATTTTCACATATACCTCAGTGACATGAGTTACCTATGAACTTTAAACCGAGGCTATGCATAATTGTTATCTATGAAGGACTAAGATGAGCTTGACCAGTGATAGAGTCACTTGCATGTATGTAATTAGAAGCATCTACCATCAAGTTGAATTCCGTGTAGGTAAGATATTAGTGGAGCAAATTTTATTTTGTCACTTGTCATTTTGTTTTTTCCAGTCTGCCAGGGTTTTCACAGTAGACAGTTCAGTGCGATCCATACCGAATCGCAAAGAGCTTTATACAAGGTGGGCATAAAGCTCATTGATCAAATCTCATGTAAGACTGTATAATCGAGCATAAGTTTTATACGTTTATGCGCTTTATACATATTACATGCCTCGGATTTTACTGATGAGAGCTGAGTCGTCATCGACATATCCGGCCAAGATCGATTTCGAGCTCCGGTTCGTAATCTCGAGATCACAATGTCCCAGAGCAAGAAACAGAAAGCTGCAGTTGCAAGATAAGGCCCCGAATCTCAAGTGTAAGTATGACTATAGGCACTCCCTGCGAAATTCAAACTCCACTCCGCGACGTCTGGAATGAGTATCAGCCGAAACAACCCCTATCTTTCTCCCCTTAGTACCACATCTTGAACGAGTGCCGCTATCCCTGTTATCAGGTATCAAAAAATTTTATTTTGGCATTCCTTGTGTATTAGACACTTTACATTTCCCAGAAACGAGAGTGCGCTACGCATCAATAGATAACTAGCGTTTAAAGGCTACATTATTCGAAAAAAATTGCTCAATAATAATTTATCCTACACATAATTGACAATCCTGAGAGTTAAGAAATTGGAAGGGCTCTCTGAAATTCGGAGTTCAATTAGAATTATAAAAATACATATTTGTCAAGTTTTGAGGAGGATTTGCTGATCACGATTCAACTCTGGCCACAGTAGCTTGATTCAGCGCGAATCGCCGGTTGTCCGAGCTTGCCTCCGGAATAAACACCTTGTGATTCGGCGTGAATCGCGCTGAATTGTCTACTGTGAAAACTCCTATTTTAATTAACCTTGAAAATAAGCCAGAATGAAAAATTCGTCCAAAATATTCATCATCAAAGATTTACATCGAGGAAGCAAAATACAATAAAAGTTAGAATTTTATTTAATTTAATTAATGAAGCTGACCTCAACAGGTCATCTTATGTTGGAGTCTCGATTGGAAAGGACCAAGGTTTACCCTTCACAAAATCCATGTGATTGATAGGCTTTCTTTACATTTCCGCAGTCAAGTCACTCAAAGTTTTAATACTCTATCAAGTACTTATGTGGTGAGGTAGGGGACCAGCATCCCTCCCCCAGGATTCCGATTTACCCCATATACAGTCATGTCAGTAGCACTCAGCTCTGTCTAGTTCATCTTTTGCTAGTATTCTGCTTCGGTGCAGTCTTAAGCTACTCTAATGATTACAATAAAATTAAAAGTTGCTTGAAAAATGCAAGGCGCTGCTAGCTAATATAGTAATCAGTCACCCAATTTTTCATATAAGCAAAGAGAATTTTTGTATACATAGGACTGTATTCTAGAGATCTAATGATACAAGATAGGTAAAGTGGTAAGTCCTTTTAAAATCCAATTGATGCATGCAGTTTTAAATTGCCTGCGACTGCAGTTTCCCAAGTTGCTGTTCTAAATATCCATCCAGTTTAGTCAGTTCGGTTCTGAGAAACTTTGGATCGTATATATTAGGAGTTTGCACTTACCCATCAGTGAATTATTCATAGTAAATAGTGACATCACTTGCAGAATTGTTTCAAAACCTCGACGCAACTCTTGCAGCCTTTGTCCGGTAGAAGATGACATTGACTCCGCGATTATTCGTCCAATAATCGTCCAGAGCATCTGTAAATATTATCAGTCAACAATCTGAATTGACTCTATCTATATGCTTACTGCCATAACGGGGTCTACAAACGCAGTCTCTCGTAGATCAGTTTTCTTCACCAGACCCGCTGCCTCTAATGCAGCCCTCTGTACCATTTCTGAAGAATTCTCTTGCGGCAACAACAGCATAATGCGGATCTTTGTCACGCATACTAATGTATGAATAACTAGTAGCTGCCTCGATACACCAGGTGATGAAGCGGTTTCCAACCCGGGGAGCTCGGACTGAAATCGTTGAGCGACGGTTTGGAGAGTGCGGCATATCTCGAGCCATTTCTGTGCGGATTGGAAGGTCAGGGCTAGAAATTTCAAATTTAGAATTGGAAAGTAAGAGCTTGGTAGGCTTACAGGGACTGTATCTGTTGGATAGTTCACAAGATTGTTCGAATAATATGCACGCCTTCGCATGCAATGCCAAAATCGAATATCCGGTATCCGCGGCATTCGCTAAGAACCATTGCACTGTGGATGTAGACGTCGTGTCTGCCATGAGAGAAACCTGAATAATAGACACATTAATCAAGTAGGAGGGTGAGCCAAAGATTACGTACCCCTGGCCAAGGTGTATCAACTCTGACTCGAGGCTCCCAGTATGCTAGACTTGATGTCGTGCCCTCTAGTGTTGTCCAACAACTGTTGAGACTTAGAACTGTCCAAAAAGCATTTATTCTTTCCGCCTCTTCTCCAGCGTCCCTCGGCGGGGCCAAACCTGTGGCCATCGTATTGGTTCCATAAGTAGAACTTGATACTTCCTCCCGGGAACGAATTCGATGCAACCTGGTAGCAAGGACGAGCGAAATGGCTATGGTCACGTTGTATCTGCCTTCGAGCTTTCTCCCACTCAAAAAGAAATACTGGGCAAGGAGAACATGTGCTTGAATGGCATGCAAAACTTTGTCAGGATGATCTGAAGAAAGGGTCTGGGAAGTACTGTTTACTGCGTGAGAAAGAAGATCCACTTTCATGTCTGCAGTTACTGATTGAGGTCTCGCTATATGCGCGGCAAGTAAGAGGACTGTGTGAAGAAGCGCTGGACAAGGCGGGTGAATAGATGGCGAGGTAGACATGACAGACTTATAGAAGTTGGAGGTGTCTAAGAAAAACCCTATTTCTGATGCATAAGGTAGAAAAGCGGAAATTCTATCCACGGTAAGTAGAAAGAAATTCATTTAGTACCGTATGACTTACAGCGTTGTGCGCAATTGAAAAGGCATCTCTTGAGGATGAAATACTGGAACCCTGAGCACTGTGTGCCATTTTAGTTATCAATATCTACTTGACTGACTCAAAACATACCGGGAATACTTTGAGCAGATGTATACACGGAATAAGGATCCTGAAGATTCATACCCGACCCTCGGGATGGATTTTCTAGGTCCCGAATACGGTTCTCTAGAATTGATATCTGTTCTTCGAGGTATTCAGTCCTGGAAGGTCCTGCACCCGGATATTCGCAGTCGCCAAATTTACTGATAGACCTCCCACAATTTTTGCAAACAGGACGAGATCCATCGCATTTCTGAAAGCAGTAACGAAATAATTAAAACGTTAATGTTGGGAATAGTATATGACGTACAATTCGACGACGTCTAGTGAGCAAAATGATCAATTACAGCCAGGAAAAAAACACACATGCAAACTTTGCTCACCTGCAGTTCAAGCATGATGATCCACGCGGCATTCTCTGCCTTGATGAGTCTTTGCTGGAAGACATCCGTTGTTTGTGTAGCGTCTATGAGTCGTTGCGGGCTTTGTGCAGAACCAAAGGTCTTAATACAGCCATTATATACCGAGATCCATCAAGTTGCGCACTGGCATGGCATTCCGCACGCACACAGTCTAATCGGCCAAACCAGAGAATGGCCGGAAAGTGAGACTTCAAAATAACACAGGCCCGGAGCCCGCTTCTAAGTAAGTAACCGGAGTTCATTGAGATGTGCAAGCCCTCAATGTAGCTATTACTGTTGGTGATTACCGTCAATCACGTCTAATACACAACTGAGACCGGTGAGACCTTGCGGATCGCGACACTAACGGCGTTATTGTGTCTCGAACTTAGACCGTCAGTATCCTACTCCGTCAAAAGAGGTTTCTTTTGTTTTCGAAGGTCCTACCTTTGATCAACAGTCAGGCCGCTAATTGAAGATTCAGCGTATCTTCGTCTTAAAAATACTACTCATGCCCGAGGAAAGAAAGAATGAGAGTGAAGGTCAGTATCACGTACGGAGTAGGATTCCTCTCAAACCGGAGAAGCGTCTCCACGTGTCATGATATCAGCTTCGATCACTGGCAGATTGTAACCAGCATCAAATAGTATCATTCCCTGTGCTCTACTCAGCCTATGTTGGCCTTCTTTCTAAAGTTTGTACACCTCAACCGTGCTATGCGAAACTGATGCGGATCTTTGGCGGTTTTGAATCTATATTCAAGGGTCCGCGTCAATGTCGTCAAACCTCAATCACCATGATACTCTTCTCGTCCTGAGTTCTCTAGAATAGGATCTGGTCACAAGTCCCTGTCGGGATTAGATGGTCTACGGAGCTTAAGGAGACCGAGGTTAGTAGATTAAGTTTGCGAGCTGTGAATGGGTCCCTTATCACCTGATTTCCTTGCCGTAATACGGGAATATTTATGATAGGTAAAAACAGGATAAAATGAAAAACTCGGTGATCAAAGTATCAACCTCAAGACTTTGATGCCGAAGGAATCAGAAGATTCAGCGAGGTAGACACCGCCGTTTTCGTAGAGGATGAGCACAGCACAGCTACTGATCAAACTTCAGGGTGCGTGAACAAATGTTGCTATTTGATGTCAAGTATGTACTGATGACCGCCACAACGCGACTGATAGGTAAACAAACTATTGCTTCGTTGACTGACATCAAAAACATAGCCAGTTCATCTTTAGTAGGTCTCTTCGGTATCATCCTGGAGCAAAACTAGTTCACTTAAGGCACATATGAGCCGAACCAATTGGCAAAACGGGCCTATGTATAATGGAGATCTACGATGCAGTGAAATATGAAAACAAAATATAGGAATTAGCGGATAAGGAGGTTCTATTAGTAAACAGGAAAAAAATCTAGATGTAAAATTGAAAGTGTCTATAGTATAGTAAGATGGGTGCGGAATGTACTCCGAGCCCAATTTACATTGAACGAGATCCTTGCATCTTTCCGAGTTGCTCACTCATCAGTGTGCTACAGGGAGCAAGACCGGACATCGCCCGACTGATGAGGTCAAATGATCCTTGGTACTCAACTTGGGTGTGACCTCCTCTTCCTCCCAATCGACGGATTTCAGTGATGAGAACGTGGGCAATAACGGGCCAAAGCATCTAACAAGTACACAACCCCGTTGAGTAAAATTTCTGACATCGGGAACGTGTCAACGAACTACTTACAGCCATAACTGAGTCGATGAATACGACGCCTCTCCCGTCTATTAAACCAATCATCCTTGCAGCTTCATTGGCAGCTTCCAACTTCAATTGATGAGTTCTAACACGTTCATTCGGGCCGGAGTAGTTTGTATTCTCGAAGAGAGAATACAATCGAATTGCGGCTACCCGGACAAGGGTGTGGATGACGAGCAGCTGCCTCTTTTTTGAACCCGAGTTCAACGCACGAGGAAAAGAGGAAGTAGTAGAAGGTGGAGAATCAGGGACTGAATCGACAGGCGGAAGCTCGGATGTAAATCGAGTCGTAAGACCTATGAGGCTGTTGAAGGCACCCAGGAAGTTTTGGGCTGATTGGGATGAGCCCGTGGCGCTTGAAGGCTGGCTTTGATCATAACGGTTGACCAAATCAAAAGCTTGTTCGAGTAGAATACAAGCTTTGGCGTGCAAAGCTAGTGTCGAGTGACCATCGTCAGGAGTGTTGGCTAGGAAACGTTGGATTGTAGAACTGCTTCGGGCTGCAGGGTCCAGGTTGATCTGATGTCCGATTACCCATTAGTTGTCAGAAATGGAAAGCAAATTGGAACTTGCCCAAGGCCATGGTGTATCAATCCTCATCCCAGCCGTCCAATAAGGTAAACTACTAGTACCGTTGCCCTCTATAGCTGTCCAGCGACTGTTAAGGGCCAGGACTGTCCAAAATGCGTTGATACGTTCAGTTTCTTCCCGTGGGTTCACAACTTGTGCACCCGAGCCCGATGTGTATCCCCCGGTGTGGATTCCCCTGCCCGTCTCCCTGTGCATACCGAAAGACTGCAAGGCTTCCTCCTCGGATCGAATGCGATGCATTCTTGTCCCTAAAACAAGGGATACGGCGATGGTCACGGAATACCTTCCTTCCAATTTACGACCCGTCAAAAAGAAATATTGTGCAAGGAGAACATGGGATTGAATTGCTTGGAGGACTTTCCAGTGAGGATGATCGCTGGTTCTAGTTTCCGTTCTCTGGCTAGTAGAGGTGAGAATCTGTGAGACACTACCTACGGCTCTAGATAGGAATTCGGGCTCCAATGCAGACACTTGGGGAGAAGAAGCAGAAAGATGTGACGCAAGAAGGAACATGGAATACATCAATGCCGGAGCAACCGGCATAGTGCCAGTACTACTTTGAGATGAGACCGACATGATTGAATTACAGACGTCTGCCGTGTCCAAGAAGAAACCGAACTCAAGAGCGTAAGGAAGAAATGTAACTAATCTGAGATGCGTATGTCAGTATTACCATGTGTGATCTAGTAACCGACCTACAGAGTCTGGCGAAGCTGCAAAGGTACATCCTCCGACCTCTGTGCAGATGGCATTCTAAAAGGAGCTAAGCAGTAATTTATTCACTACTATGGCAATGCAAAATAATTCAAGACGTACCCCAGACAGATTGCGCTTGTGCCGTGGTACTCGCGTCGTAAGACGCATAAGGGTTGCGCAGAAGAACACTGTTCCCTGTCCTCTCCGCAGCGATAGACCGTTCCTGTTCTTGAATTCTGGATTCAAGTTCCTCTATTTGTCGTTCTAAATCTTCAATTTGAGAACCACCTCTGCCAGGGTATTCACAATCACGAAAACGACCAGTAGAACGTTCACAGTTGGAGCACCGGGGAAGAGCACCATCGCATTTCTGAGAGATTGTAGGTAATTTGAACGATACAGCTTCCTAGACCAACTTACGATTCTACGATGCCTAACAAAATCTCATTTGTCAGTTTCTGAGCTTCAAAGATTGAAATGAACATACCTGCAGTTAGAGCATGAGCCACCCCTTGGCATTCTCTGCGGAGTATTGACCGATGACATTTTGGCTGTTGTTGTTAGGACCTTTAGTAAGTCAGGGTACCTGTACTTGAAGCTGCGAGTTTATTTTTCTTCGCTGCTTCAGATACCGTCTTTATAAATACCCATCTTTCCCTAAAACATTCAGTCCAAATGTCAGTGCAGCTTGAAATGTCCTTGAACGGTGGCTCCCGGATAGAGTGGTAGTATATCCGGGATCAAATCCACTACAAGTATGACGAACCATTGAAAATTTGCTATTTTGAGGAAGCCCGTCATCGTTTTTTATCATACTGAGTCACGAAATGAACTAAGACGGCAAAGCCAAACCTTGGAAAAATGGCAAAATTGGTGTTCCGTTGCCGGTGCAGATACGTGCTCGAATAGACCGACTCAATCTCCGAGACTCGAGAACAAAAACACTGGAGGTTCGGAAATCATGATAATGGCCGTAGATCAAGGTCCATCGGGATGACTCAGCGGCGAAGTGATGACGAATTGGTTCAGGGTCGGCTTTTCTGGTTCACGAAAAAGTTGACTCGCTTCTGGTTCTTTACCCTCTCTTCTTCCAATCTACATATAAAGGTACAATCTACCTGCTACATGTCCTGGTTCCGCGTTTATATATATCCTAGGGCTGGACGAGAAGGTGTACAATGCTGTGTCAGTCTGGGACGCCGACACCCCGACACTTTTGATGAGGCGAGTAGCTCAAGGAGCTTACTTGAATTTGACAGTTCTCCAGTGCCCGGCGTATGAAACTCCCATAATGACGGCCTCAAAAGCGTCATTGATCTTCTACATGTCTCGAGCCTTGACGGCAAATCCAAACCATGTAGTTCTTTTTGCAGATCACCAGCATGTTAGGCTGGTTTGGATTAACTGCGAGGCGAGTATTTACCGCCTTCGCTTCTATGTATAATTCAAAACCTTGCATATTTTAGGGTCCCTACAAGTTAATATGAATTAGTGGCTGGTGAGTCACATTTCTTTTTGTTACAGATTCTGGGACCCTATCCCAGCTATGCCCTGGCTCAGTCCGTTTTTCTGATCCAATATACCTATTTTATCATCTCCTTTCTTGGCTCTTCTAAAACGTCACTCTCAAATATATTAACAACTTCAATTCGGAAAGTAAACTATAACATTCGACTGGTTATGATCGTCTCCGATGGTTTGCATGAGTTTGACTGACACAGAGAATGGGTGCTAATCACTGTTGCAAGGGTCATTCTTTTCCCTTTTTCCCGCCTCTTCGGTCCGATTCTTTATCGTATGAGGTTGTGGGCGTCTGGTTTTACGCGACGTTTGATTGTACAGCAGAAATTCGTCTCAGCTACCTTTAGCAGTATGCCTTGTTCCTCCTCTTTCTGTTCCCCTAGTTGGCAGCCTATTCTAACACCGTCCCCACCGCTAATACGTGCGCTTGCAGCCCAAGGATGCGCCTATCTCGGATATATCAAGCTTACATCTTAGAACTATCAGGTTGCCATAGTATAATGGCGTTCCCGCTCCCACTTAACCCCTACAACGACTATTTTCTGTGGCCAGTTGCTTAAAGCTGATCCTGTTGTGTCACTCGCGGCGTCAAAGAATCTGATCATAAGCATTTTGCCTTTCGGAGGGCTACCGTTCCGTTGTTCTTGTGTTAACGCTAGCCGACAGTGGCATTGCTTGTATTTCGGACGTATTCCGACCCGGAAGAGGCATGAGGAGGATTTTAATCTCGAGCTATGCAGTACACATACCAGAGCTATCGGTACGAGAACTTCCCGTTGACTCGTCAGGGGTTACTTCTTTCATCCGCACCAGTTTGTTTCTGTCTGATGATGCTCTCCCGCATGCGACGATTTGGTCTGTCCTCCATGAGATGGTCTTTTCCTGCAGAAACTTACCGCCGGCTATCTGAAACCTAGGTTTTTTCCGAAGCTCACTGATCTATTTATTAGAATTATGAGTATTGAACTTCGGGATCCCACATGGATGAAGAAAGCAAGGCCTTTACAATAAACGACCCACTCTTTTGTTGTACACAGGTAGGCCTTTTGATGTCATTGAGATGTAGTGTTTTCTCATAATTCCGTTCCACGCCGTTAATGCACCGGAAGCAATAATAACTGGCGCCCGTGTAATTCGTATCGTAAGCAACCTTAAAGCACCGATGACATTCATGAAGATCAATTGGCAGCGACAAGGTGCCTTGCATATATCAAAGCTTGGCTTGGTTGGCCTCGGGAATGTGCAGGCGATGGGATTGAGCACAGCCATGATCTGCATTCACACACTCCAAAATAAAAATAAAAGCAAACAAGGCGAAAAAATTTGCGAGTTATTGACAAGTATGCTATGGTACAGCACCTCGAGTAGTTCTCCCTCTGACATTCTGTGCCCTCTCCCACATTTCCACCATATCACCAAAACACCTTGCTGACCCAATAGTATTGGTACTACTGTATCGTCGACACCATTCCCTCCGAACCAGGGAGTTATCCCAGCAGTCAAGCGTCCTTCTTGTATCGCTACAGTATAAGCTCACCAACAGGACGACCACAGAGCAAGGAACGGCTTTGTTCATCTATAATCACACAATCGGTGAGAACGCCTGTCACAGTCAGTCATCATCATTAGTGATAGAGCTCGTCGCCAGTGATGGGATATACCCTCTGGGGTATCACCGAGCATCTCACTTGAGGTGAAACCTGATTATCTGGGGTTTGTTTGATGGGCGGCCGTGTGTAGCTCGATCTCGTATTTGGGTTGGCGATGCAAGATGGGCAGACTTCGGGTGGGATCGGTAAGGGTCATTCTTCTCACTTCCACTTCTTGCTTTGCTCTGCTTAATCCTTTCTTCTAGTCGCTCTCTCTTCTTCTCTCGCTTCTTTCACTTGCTTCCAGCTCATCTTTACAAGCCCTTTCCCCCGCCGTCAATCTTTCCCTGGCTTCTGTTAGGCTAAATTGTTCCCTTCAATTTAGCAAGATTTTACTCTGCAACTCCCTGTACCGTCCAATGACCCTCTTACTCTTTTTCTTCTATGGTCAGTAATAGCGTCGAAATTGGAATTGAAATTGATTATCCACCGGCTGACGGCTGGATTACTGGGAGGAAGGGTGTCAGCATCAAAGGAGGACCTCCGAATTGGGACATATGGAGCATTTATCATGGCGATGGTCACGGCCTCTTGCGATTCTTAGAACACGATCCCTTCGGCCTGCAGTCGGAGAGGACCTTGCCGGAGTATCGTGTACGGCCTTCTCCCCGCTTGCCTGATTATTATAGGTCATCAGGTAGACGTGGTAGTGTCAGACGTCCCCGAGGTTGACTATCGGCCTCGGCCTGCAGTCGGAGAGGACCTTGCCGGAGTATCGTGTACGACCTTCTCCCCGCTTGCCTAATTATTATAGGTCATCAGGTAGTGCACAAATGCTATTCGGGCATCCTCGAGGTTGACCATGAGTAGGCTGTGTGTGCATGTGGCTGGACGCGTCAGCAAAGTACAGCTGTTTGGTTACTTTGGTGTTAGAGCTCTCGTGGTTTTGGTGTGGTGTTGTCTATCAATTACCTGTCGAATGGATGAACAGCGATTGGACGTGCTTGTACTACTGATGTAAACACGTTGAAGCTGCGGATGGGCGATTGGAGACTGGGCAAAGGGCTGCGAGTCAACTGACATGGACTGTGCCCGTGAATTATGGGGCTGGTATAAAATGGTTAGTTTGTCAGGTAATCTACAGTCTCATCTTCTAGACTAGGAGATTAGAAAGTCTGCATTATCGCCCTAACACTTGCTTGCTTCGCACTGCGTAGATCAGGATCTAGTCCACATATTACCGTCATCGAGGGTTGCCCGTGATGCTTGGCTAGGATCTTTGTTCACATTCATGTATACGTGCACTAATACTATGTGATTGACCGAAGAGAAGTATGAATGAATACATACAATAAGGTTCCTGATATGACCTCCTTGGTTCGTGTCCTTGGAAGGACAAATTGGACAGATTCAGCAAGCTCGGTGTTATCTTTCGGTATGTGCTAATTGTTCTAGACTTATGAGGTCCAAGGTGAAGGTGAATTCGACAGTGTTTCTTTCGGGGTCTAGTACACTGCCTCGCTTATTTGGTCTTATGCTGTTTGACCTCAGTAGACGGAACGAGTGGAGATGAATTGGTGTCATCGTCCGCGATACATACTTATACCGAGATGGGTTCGCTCTAGGTTGATGCTCCTCCCGGTGTCACAATTAGACTCTATCAGAGTGGAACATAGATATTGGAGAGTGGCACTTGCTGGAGTTGGGAGTAAAGGTTTTAGTGAGTTCAAAGTATTCACTTATTTCCTATTATACATGTATTCTATTCTTCCTGGGTAAAGTAGGAACGGTCATCAGTTTGAAAGTGGCTTAGGACACGAGATAGTCGTGTTCTCCTCGTGTAACGCCTCGTGTATGATGCAGGACATACACGCAGATTCCTCGGTATGTTGATGTTTAGGCGACGTTTAGGGAAAGTGACATTGCAAAGTGCGTTGCATATAGCCTTTTATAAGGGTCAGCTTCACTGGCTGCAGGTCCACCTTCCACCCTTGTAGTACCGCCTTTGTTCTTTGTTTGGACAGCTCTGCGGCAAAAAGGTGACGGTCTTATCGGGCCGACACGAACACGTGACTAATGTGGAGGTTATTATAAGACTTGTTGACAGGCGTGTCGCTTTGTACCTTACCCCGCGTTCTTCGCCGTTGTCGTCGTCGTCCCCAACGTTCTGCTCGACGACGTGAGCGACGTTGAGCTTAAGGTCTTTTCTGCTTTTCTCCTTCTCCTCACTGCCTGCCTTGTTGACGAGCTTATCAGCTCAATTCCTGTCTTTATTTCATTAATGACTTTCATGTTATCATCCTTACGGGTATCCGACACCATGCACAACGACGAGAATGCTCATGCACGCTCAGGGAGCAACAAGAGAAAGTCCATTTCTTTGCTTCCATCTTCACCAGCAAAACAACTCAAACGCTTTGGCCGTTTCTCTTTGTTGTCTGCTTCGTCGTCATCGTCGGCGTCTTCATCTGGACGTGACTTGGATGGATTGGCGACCCGAAAGTCTCCGCCTACGTGTACGATCTCATTGGAAAACGTCACCGTCATAAATTCTTTCGATCTCCGTACCAGTACCAATGCCAAAGCCATGGACATGCCTCCTTCCATTCCAGTCAAACCAAAACCACAGCCGCTTGACATTGTGGATGTTAATGTCATTCCATTCCCGAGCGAACCCTCTGTCAGCGAGCCTGATAGTCCGACTCTAGGATATCCACCCGGTCTCCCCGGTCCTTCTGCAAACGGCCGTAGACGTCGTTCCAACCACTTGCTTTTAAAACCCCAACCCCAGCCTGCTTCTTCTACAGTTAAGAAGCACCGGAGATCTCATGCATCTACTATTTCCATCTCGAAGCGAGCACCACTTTCCCCTATATCGCTAGCCGATGCCGGTGCTCCTCGCTCTTCTGATAGGGCAAGTAGGAAAGCTTCGCCTCCACCCATGTGTAGACGCGGTGATGTCAGGTTTACTGCGCTAGTTCGGAGAAGTGTATTGGTGGGCCTGGCGGCGAGAGAACATCACCAGAGCCAAATGGAGTTTGTAGGGATGGATATGGACGTTGATATGGACGTTGTTGGTAGTTTTGGACATGGACGAAGCGAAAGTGTGACGCTGGATATCCTTAACGATGAAGCAGATGCAACGCTGGCGCACCAAGATCATCTCCTCGTTGATAGGCTAGGCAAGTTCCTTGCTGAATGTGGGTATCGAGAACCGCTTTCTCCTTCCAACCATCACATAATTCTGCCTCCTCTGTCGATCGAGCCTAGACGCCCTGCGTCACCTGTGCTCTCGATGGTGTCTACGTCAACATCCTCTCCTTCGTCATCGGATCCGGATCCTTTTGCTTTTGACCCGATTGGCAACAGGCCTTCTAGCCCCATTCCTCCCTTAGAGTCGGAGCCTGTCTCTTCTTCGCCTTCATCTTCGGATCCTATTCCCATACCTTCTGCGCGTCGGTCGTCTCCGCCTTTGTCATCCCACCGGTCAACCAGTCCGCGCTCGACAGACCCTGCCTCCAAGGTCCTCACTCCACCTCAACTCGTAGCAACTCTAGTTCTTCGCCACAGAGATAGACTTGCCATACGTCCTAGGAGGTCCTTTGAAGATATTGAGAACCAGCATTTGAGTCAAGCTCAAAGTGGGAGTGCTTCGGGAAGGAGACGGTCTCCTTTAGCCTGCGAGGCTGTGACCCTGAGTCGGCAAGCTTGCGAAGAATTGGAGATGGAGATGGGAGATGAGAATGAGGTGGTATGATGGTGATGCCTCGGGTCTGCGTTCTCCATTCGGTACCTTGGACCTGGAGATGACCTAGTACTCTCGTTGCTGCTGACGGCTGCCTTTGTTGAGGTGCGCTGAAAAAATGCCCTTATTCTAAGGGCACTCTCGGTTTCTCTCAAAAACGTGGATGGACGGATGTCATCCATAAGTCGTTAATGGACTATTTCATTTGCCGGTTTCTTGGTTAGGCTTTTTTCTCTTTCAGTTCATGTGTAGGTTTTTGGCACTTGCATTTGTAAGTCATCCATCTGTGTTACTCTTCAATGTCAGTATATTGACAATGCTCTCCTTTAGGTAAATTTACTTCAAGTAGCACATCTCATATCATACTCATTGCATCACCTTCACACTGCATTCTGATCTACTGCACTACATTTGCTTATTGTTCTCGCGCATCATCATCGTCACGTTGCTATCGGAAAAACCACACTGTATCCATTATCAGCTTATCTTTTTCTATCTTTTTTTTTACTTTTTGCATCGTTAATCTTTTTTTCAATGTTCTTATTTCTTGCCGATAACTTTTTACTGTGTAAATTGTTTGATTGTTTTTAAGAAAATTTTCTTCAACGAAAATTTATTTCCTTGCCCTTTCCTCTCTCCTCTCCTATTCGCGACTCCCTCCTCCGCGTATCTACCTACCTTCAAACTGCCCCCTTATGACCTTTTTCCTCTTCAAAATTAAACACCAACGTTGACGTTTTAAGCACCTTTACGTTTCACGAACCCGTATGACTCTGTGTGTACATACAAGACGAAACTATTTTTTGACTTTTGACAATGACAATTGCTCATGCGATTTCCATGATTAGTGTAGGCCCAACCCCTGAGTACTTGGCAGACTTCATGAATGCTTCACGCCTCTGCTTGATTATTGCTAGCCCCAAGTTTGGACCCTGAGGCCTGATAATTATTTGAGACCTGGAAGCTGTGATACAACTAAATTGCGTGTTGCAGTCCTGCAAAATCGAGTTACGTGCTAGAGCCCTCAACTCCGTTTCAAGCGGTCTAGAATCGCAACCAGGAAAACCCATAGTAAAAACGATGACGAGGTCCAGGTATCGCTTGGTGACGGTCTTTTTGGTCTTCCTGGGCCGCGAGTCAAGTTCATGAGAAGCAAACATCCCGAGACGCATGCATTGAGCCTTCAACGTTTAGGATCACCGCCAGGCAGAAGCCCTCGGCGTCGAGACGAATTGCTGGAGCTGCTGATATTGTAGTAGAAACATATGGATTGAGCTAGGCTCGTCCCCAGCCGGTCACGCAAGTTGATGACGCCATCTATTTGTCGCTGTTACACGCGACACTGGCGACACAAAGCTCGCCTGTCGCGTGTAACAGCGACAAATAGATGGCGTAATCCGCTTTGTGATGCGTAACTGGCTTGCGAGTCTAGGATTGAGCAAACATATGGGAAATCGAAGGATGTAGGAGATGGAATCGCCGTGTCTTCTTCCGGCCCAACAAGAACCCGTCCCCTTTGCATCTCACATTCGCATTGATGGCAGAACAAGTATTCCAAGATCAAAGACGTCAACGAAATCTTCGCAGAAGAAGCCGAAACTCACGCTGCTACTCATTGCAAAGACGATTTGGCGCACTAAAGCCTTTCTATTGCTTAATTTAGCCCCATCCAGCTTACTGTCTTTTGAAAGAGTGATTCTCGCTCTGTAATTAATATCCAGTCGTCGTAGAGCCGATTGAAAAACGGAGCATTGGGTAGAAAACGAATGACATAGTACTCCTCCAGTCCAAGTTGACATAGCCTATGCCGTCCCATTCAGTGCTCAGACATGAGAGTGCTTTGTATGCAGAACCAGCAGCATCTGACAAGGATTCTGGGAGGAGCTTCCTCTATTCCAACGAAGTGCAGAAGATCCTGGGCCTCAAGTACGACGAGCTGGCAACTGCAGAGGAATGTGATTACTTGGTCATGGGAAACTCCGAATGTTTACCGAGGTCCGCTGACGGTTTTTGCTCATGTTGACTTCAAGAAGCAAACAGTCTCCAATATCTTGTAATATCTTGTCGCAAAGTCTTTCTCGATCGATAACCTCTCCAGTACTTGAAACAGGACTCACTTCTCCAGCTGTTTTGCGGTCTGGTTAAACTGTCCTCTTGGACAGTGGAAGCGTACATTCAGGATGGTGATTCTACATTAAAGTTTTATCGTTCCCACTGGCTGCGTTGATGATAGGTCAATTCCACCATACTTTCCCAATACTTGGAAAGAAGATTTCTTTGCATTCTAATATTGTTGAAGAGAAACTGGGTCATGATGTGACCTAAGGTTTTTATATTGAGAGATCGGTATTAATATGGGGGCTTCAGTCTATGTATGCCAACTTGGACTCCCAGCCTCCCACATAGGTACCCCCGCAGTCGTTCATCCGTCCCGATATACTTATCTTCCCTTAACCTATCCTGCACGGGACTCTCGCTAAACTGCGTCTAGACCTTTTACAGAAAAGAGCAACTCACTAATTGATTTAGGTATGGCACCTCTTGACAACTCAAGCGCTACTGTCCCCTAAGACGTTATGTGGGATTGCAGGCTTTAAAATAGCCTCAAATCCGGCCAACATAGTAACAGCTTCAATTATTGGGAAACCCCGAATTCACAGGGACGCTTATTTGTTTAAAAAGTATTTAAGACAGAACCGTTCAGTTCGCTTCAAGATTTCCCTCCTCTTCTGTTACCGTAGAGACTCTAGGGCCGATACGCATGGATCACGCAGCTATCATTCGGGATCAGTACGGTCATTTTTGTTGTATTATCTTGCACCGACAGACAAAATTTGTTTAGGTCAATACGCGATTACACTCAAATAGTAGCAATAAGTAAGTTTTTGTTCAATCGTGCATCATACAAGTTGTTAATGGTTCCAATCTATTGACAGCGATTCTCTTTTGGGACCACTTTTTGACGTTTGGTTCGGAATATTGACAATTTCATCTGCGGCCCGCTAATGTCGGGTCTTAGGAGATGAAGTTACATATATCTGGCTACGGCCCAAGATACGCAGCTCGTACTGGTTTTTTTTAAATCGATACTTGTGGGCTTTACAAACTATCTGCGGAGCCGCCTTGCAGTTTACAAATCTGATCAGTCCAGTATGCTTATAATTACCGTTTTCTTTATCTTGCACGTACTTAATTCTCGCAGTTTCAGTCACCGGGACTGCTATACTTTATTGCGTTGTCAGCAATATTCAATGGAACTCTGCTTAATTGTAAGGGTTCAAGAACTCTATCTCTACTGCACAATTTCGGGTGACAAGGCTTCCATTTCTAGTTTTGCTATCAATACGAGTATACGCTCTTTACAACCGAAGCACTCTTATTCTGTGTTTCCTCCTGGTTAGTCAATCGATAATCTTAGGTCTCTTTCTGGTAAGTAAGTTCTTTCCTTTTCTTACTGCGACTTGAGGGTTTCCTCAGTGGTCAATCTTTGGTTTGAATCACGACCATGGTAATTCCGATAGCAAGTGGGTCACATATTTCTTTCACATTTGAGTGCTCAACTCGTATTCATGTTTCTGTAGCATCAAGCGTGAGTCGGAATTAATCCCCGATTCCTTGCCTAACTTCGATTCCTATCAGTGCAGCCTGCCCAAGTACTCCCATGGGGTGGTCTCCTTGTCAACGACTCAATCATGTTTTCACTACTTGTTCGGAAAGCCTGGTTAATGAAGAAGCAGCAGATACATATCCCGTTACTTGAACTCGTGTTTCGAGATGGCGAGTTCCGTCAAAAATTTTTTTTACTCAAATTAACATAGCTGTTTTACTAGGATTTCTTTATTATGGGTAAGCTTCAGATAAATTTCATCAACGAACGTAGGCCGAGGCCATTCTTTTTACAGCATCGTATGTCTGGCATACCTAGCAAATATCGTAACTTTATGCGTGAGTCTTTTGGTTGAGAACCGTCCAATTAATTAACCGAAGTTCGCAATCCTCCGGGTCATTCAATCTACTTACAGACAACTGGAGTGCGTTTTCCCCCTACTATTTTCCCCCAAAACTTACCCCTCAATCCTACTAGCCGTTCACGCAAGGAAGCATTGGGGCATTATCTGGCTGTATTGCAGCTTCGATGATGTCTCGCCTCATCATAAACCTTCATTCCCATGAGGAGACATCCCACGAAGGAATCTATTCTATGATGCTTGGCGGTCGTTATCAGGCAGCAAAGGCCGAGCACAACATAGGTCTCGAGCTGACGACACGAGAACAAATACAAACCCAGGGACAGGTGGATGGTGTGGATAGCGAATTGAACTTGAGGACAATCGAGTTGGATACGGTGTGTTCGGAAGATATCTCTCTCGACCAAATATGAATCGAGAGACGATTATTTTAAAGGATAATGGAATCTAGTATGCATTTCATTCATTCCTCATTGTTTAATAGCAAAAACAAACCGACGTCCAACAGATTCCATTTGGTATTTTTCGAGTGCAGCCAATACCCTGAGCCTCATAAAATACCCTATAAAAGCAGTAATCCCTCCACGAAGTTCCTCGAGGGTGAACGGCAAATCATGTATGTGCCTAACGGGAGAAAAGGAGGGACCATCATCATACCTGAGCTTGACAATCAGTAGGTTCAAGAGGATTTTCATGGTGCTGAATAAAGGCTGCCGTAGACAATAGATGGCCTCTACAGTTGTTCAAGTGTACATGAATTTCATTTTACATATATTCTACAGGCATTCGCCACCAATACAAAATATTTATGTACTTCACTCATCAATAGGATGCATCTGCATTTTCTTTTGAGCTTGGAAATGACCCTTCTTTTGATAGCCCCCCCACTTACCCAAAAATTATCATGATGCAGTGGATTATTCCAACTCGGATACCGTCCCCTGTAGCCCGTTTTGTACACAAAGTGTTCACATCCATCTAGGGAAGATTGATTCTCACTTTGAAGGAAGGTGGAGCCTCGAGTGCAGCGATTAGACATGTGTGCTTTACAGAACAAAGCTTTTTTATTATTCTGTAGCCCCATTGCCATGACACTGGATGCAGCTCAAAACAAAACATGTTGAATTATTTTGAAGTTAATTTGAAGTTAGGCCACAAAATTTTAAAATAATATAGCTTAGATTTGCTTGATTCCATTTTAATGATATATTTAATTTTCTGGGTACTCCAACCTCCACCGAGGAAAACATGAACACAGGGATATTTATCAGCAAGTCTCTAACAATACAATCAATCATATGTTTCTGAAACGATTGCTATTGTATGAATGTACGTACTCTCGAACACTGCACCTCAAACATTCTCCCGTTGCCACATTGCTCTTTAATGCCGTATGCTTGGAGAGACATATAGTAGTGGCGTGACGCATTTTACTTGGCCCAGTCTCCAAAAGTAAACGAAATTCAAAAGTGAGCAAAATGAAGTCGGGCCTAATGATCTGAAAGTTTCTGTAATTGAAGGAAATAGGACAGTATGATTTGGCCGCTTTCCTCACCCTAATTTTGTAGAATCGAACGAATCACAAGGACGAGATGGAAGACATCGGAAAGGCCTTCATTACAGCAAGTACCAATATCTCCATGATTCCCTATCTCGGCATTGGAATCACAAATTGTCAGCCCTATTACCAGTACCCCTGCTTTCTGCCAGTTGCACACTTGAACTTTCTTTGATATCCTTAGTATCTAGGTCAGAAATACCTTTCTATCACGATCATGCTATAAAACAGTATGAATTCCACACACGGACACCTTCCTCTTGAATATGATGAGACATTCATCATCAGCTATCAATTTTCCATACCTATTTCTGTTACAGACCGACCTTTTCCAGCTCACCGCCCATTTTAAATAGGTCTGGATGACAACTACTATGCAGCCTTTTTTCGGTATAAAATGTAAGAGTGTGTGAATTTAGCAAGTACATGCTTACCGAAATTACAGCTAAATTCAGTACATAAGGCGCGGCGAAATTTTTTCACGCGCATTGAAAATGCATGCCAATCTTCCGAGTCCAATCTTCCACAAGCTCTGGTACCTTCATTACTTGCTCATTTTCATTGATTCTTGCAAATATGGAATCTGTGCATGTATAGCTAGGCATACACATGCATATTGCGGCATCTTGGGGACAATGTAAAATTCAGACCTTCCCTCCTGAGAAGTGGGAGTACTCCAAATATACAACATATATCGAGGGATATGTATTTCAAAAAAAGGAAGCGAAAATGCAGCAAAATGAGCGAGGTAGAACCCTCGGAAGATTGGGTTGGAAGATTGATTTGGAAGATTCAGACGCGCGTGAAAAATTTGGCCGCGCCTTATGTACCGAATTTAGCTGTAAGTGCGTGGGTGCCAAAGTCTAAGCAGCAACAGTCAGCAAAGCGCTGTCTGAAAAACATTGATGTTGCAGGAAAGCAGTCTACTGCTAGCAATGTTTGCCTTGGATAATAATTTTCGTAATGTGCCGCATGGCCGATCGCAAAGCCGTTTCGAAGTAGCCACTTGCAGCACTAATTTTGGTGATACTTTCCGAATACATATACCCTTATCAGGGAAGATATCAATTTGGAGTCTGGCCCTACTTCCATCAGATATATTATCATCAGTAAACACCGAAAATATTACTTGACACCTATTATTTTAATTACAAAGAGCTCATCACTAAATACCAAATACTTACTTGAGGGTAATACAAATTTTAACTCCCAATTTTGAAAGTTGTGTTAGTAAGTGTTGGCATATAATCAGCAATCACTGACACTTACATTGGTTTTTCAGGGAGTTGTGCTGTTTGACCACAGAGTTGAGTATTGAAGTTGACAAATCAAAGAATGTTAACATCTAACAGTTGTGAAAATACGTGATCCTGACAGTTAGCCGTTGAATTCTTGCTAAATTCACACACTCTTACAATTTATACCGGAAAATGGCTGCATACAACTACGCTGCAAACAGTTAGTTTTGCTTTTGAAGTATTGTATTCTCTATTGATGCATGGCTCCTTACATCATCAGAGGCTCAACGTAATAATCCGCGGCGATCTTGTGTTGAGAACTTTTTATCAGAGCGTCACTCTCCGCGGATAGGCTGCTCATGACTTGCGTTCGCTGATTACTCCGATCTCCACCATTTAAAACACTTCGAGGACCCTAACTTATCGTCCGAAATTCCTTTTGTAGTAAATCTCCATCATATATTGTAACACAATCAACTATATGGTTTCCGGAATTAGTGTTGTCTGTATTTACCCTCAAACGCCGTACCTTAAGCATTTTGCTACTGCATTGTTCTTTCCCGTATTCCAACTCGACGCCGTATGTTTGGAAAGACATACACAATTGTTTATAAAAGGTTCCCTGAGTTTGGAGTCCCTCTGACATGATTGCTGGTACTTACCATTTTTTATTCAAATTACCTCACGATGGTGCTTTGCAATTGAGTTTTACGCAAAACTTTCTTATGCTTCACACGAATGAACCCTTGATCACCTTGTCCTTGTCGTCCGTATTTGCTTTTCTAATGTGGAAGACTCAAACTTCATGAACAGGTCATTACTATAATTTTTCAGTCAAGTAGTTGCTACAGAGACCAGTCAACAGTCATAGCAATTTGAGAGACAGTTATGACTCCTCAGACTTTTTCCTTGCACATGGTCATGACTTTTTGGCGCTTGCGATATGTCACCTATATATATCGTTGACTTTTCAACATTTATCAGCTTTGAATAAGAAGACAGTAGTTATGGTACTCTCTACCTTACGTTTGAACTGAGCGCTAGCTGTATCAATAAAAACTAGAAAGAACATTTTTACGTTTCTAGCGCCACAATTTTTGTAGTCGCTATATCTCACCTAAGACCGCCGGTGAAGAATATGTTCACGGATATCGGTCCTGCTGATATCTATTGGCTTGCCTCTGAAACTTAAGGTTTAAAAGTATGTATTGAATAGTCCTCAGAGCAACGGGTAAGTACGGAATGCTGTAATTTTAAGCGGATGGCAAGTGTATTCGATGGGAGTGTCTCGAGTAATAAACTTCAACAGTGAATCAAACCAAAGTGGTTCCTTGCAAGGTGAATCCCATTTAGCATGAGTCGATCCGGGCCGTACATTAAAGACCATCTTGTCAGCTTTCAAAAACCTGTCCTAATAATACCATCAGTGTGCGTACACGACTCACCAGCACCCCTAGTGTGTTGCGTTGAACCCATGTATCTTTATTGGGTCCATAGTGCCCGCCTATCCTATCTGTCAAAAAAAAGAAACAAGTGGCCGCGGCGGGCAGCGTCAGTATCGGCCATGCGGAGATCCTCGAGAATCCTTACCAAACCTTGGCTGCACGATTTTCGTGTGCATCTCCATATGGTAGCCCTAACCATTGCTGAATTCCTCGGCAAATGTCGGAAAAATCATTTCTCGATTATAATTGATCCCGAATTATATTCAATTATAAGCCGATTATATGACGTTATGTTCAGAAAGATCCAAAAAAGAATTGTTTCCTGACCGGGAAGCATACTTAAATGCACTTAACATAGTATTTCTTAAAGCCCTATTCAAGGGCTATATAATGAGTGTTTTACCTTGAGCACAAAGGGATGCAGCTCAGAGAAACAAAATATCACTTTCTATAATGACCTATAAGTTCATCGTGATTACTCACGTTTTACTCTTGCCCGGCTTGTTTCGGCTTGTATAAGCATACAAAGCCAGGCAAGCGACAAGTTAGCCAGCCCACCGGGTTTTTCTCACAACTTTAATTTTTCTATTGATATTGATGCCGAAACGCACTAAATTTTGAATACATTTGCTAACTAATTTCGAAAAGCCGAAAAGCCGGACAAGCCGGGCAAGGAAATCACGGCATTTCACGATGTCAATTGGTGCTGCTTATAAGCGATTATATAGGCCCCGTAATTCAAATTTAGTTTTTCCAACACACTTTAGGCATTTTCGGCATCAGAATTCAACGGACTACGGCCTCGTATTTGCCGCGGCCCACCCCCTTTTCATCCGAGTCCCTTGTGAACCTGGATGCTTACAGAGGGCTGGTAGAATCTCACCCTCAGATCTTTGAATTCTATTCACTCTGGATCTCTGAGATAATTATCCTAAGTGTCCGTTTTTATAGTTTGTCTTGGGCTAGATATAGTACGAGGTGCATCCGTATGGAGCCATGTAGATCATAGAGAGAAACGATGAACCTCTGGTGCTCAAGAAGAATTCCGACTATGCAGTACTCAATGACACTGGAGAGAGTCAGTGGATTCCGGCTAATAGACTTTTCTTCTCGAAAGTTATCGGGGATAAGGTTGGCATGTGCTGACTTTCCTAAAACTTAAGTCAAGTGGCCCTTGCCACTGCCGCTTGACATACCGTTTCTGCCTGGTACAAATCTAAGCGATAAGTAGCCATTCCAAGGCGAAACACAAAACCCTGTGCAGATAAGGATGCACCACGTGTAAAAATGCATCGACTCGGAGATGAAAAGCTCCCAGCTCGTATTGACTCTGGATAAAAAAATAGAATAAAAGACACTAAATCTTGGACAGTTATCTGACCTACCTCAAAGTTATCAGCACTCCCGGTCACTCCTCAACAACTAGTTCCAGCTTCAACTCCTCTGTCGAATTTGGAATTGCTTGAGCAATGATGGAAGAAAACAATTCTGAAAGATACGGATATCTCAAGGAGTCTAAGATGATTGTAGATGAACTACAGACTCAGATATTGGCAAGTGCATCTCCAGTTCATGATTGATCCCTACAGAAAACTGGAATTTATTCCCTAGGTGTCTACCAGACACAAGAAATATCTCAGAGAACTTGCACGTATTTTAGGTGCACTGATCTCCCACGCAACAAAGCAGCATGAACGTTACATAAAGCACCTCGAAGATGCAGCCTTTCTCGAAAACTACCGCTCTTTAACCTCGTAAGTAGGCTGCTTTATTATAATGACACCGGCACAAACTAGGAGTATATCCCAGTTTTCTAGACAAGACAAAAGGTTTTATCATCATCCTAAACACCCGAAATCGGTTTTTGGGGCATCTTTGCTATGGAAGTGAGTCTAGGATTATAGAGGAATTCAAGAAAGAAGCGCAGGAGAGGCAACTTTGCTTTACCGTGAGCAGGTACATAAAGCCTTTCGTCTGTTCTTCGTTTAATGTAATCATTCCTATGCAGGTTGAAAGTACCCGGATTGATTTGCAGAATTCTAATACTCGCTTCACTCGAGCTGGTGATGTGAAGTCAATACCTATGGTAAATCGAATCTTGTATCATTATTATGGAAAAACTAACTTTCCACAGCCTACAACTACATCGGAAAGATCTGTCAACAACACGACCGGGAGACCATTGTATCCCAACTCCGTCACTCAAGATTATCATGGCATTAGCCGGAATTCTGTTGAACTCAGCTCAGCCGATGTTGCATCCTCGATTCTGACACCATCTCCAGAAATCAACATGCTTTCCTCAACGAAAGACACAAGTGTTTCTAGGTCGACTTTCAATGGTATTGGCAGAGATCAAACCAACTATATCGGTTCCATTGGTTCCGTCGGTACACTGAATGTCTTTCAACTAAGTGCTCTGTAATCAAATTACTTACCACTACCGGCCTTCTTCAAAAGTATTTCGGTTTCGATTTTCGCTTGAAATCTAATACTTACTGATGATATTTTGGAACTGTTCTGTAACGCAGTTTGATTTCGGAGTACCTCTTCAAATTCTAAGCAAATACTCGCGTTGTAGATACCTATGATATACGTAATATACAACATTCAACATCTTGAAGGTAGCTCCACATAAGTATATATTTCATAGAAAAATCGATAAAAAATCCAGTAAATTCAATAGCAAAAGCAACACTGAAAGACTTTATGTAAATTTCCGCGCCTCATTCCCGCTACCGTAAGGTAAGGGTTTTATGGTGCACTTAGCAGATCATGCACAGTGCATGATCTGCTTTGATCCATCCAGGCATTTTGTCATAGTGTACAGTAAGCACACCGAAAAGTTACTTAGGCATGTCATAGTATACAGTAAGCACACCGAGAAACCAGGCATCGTGTCATCCCGTACACGATGCATACCAAGCTAGGCAATACGATGCAACACTCCACCGCATTCCCTCATTCAAACACCCCACGAGCTTCAACCACCATATATGTCGACTTTACTTCGCCTGTAAATTATCCTCTCATCAACACCGTATCAGATACTGTCAATGCATGTATAGGTACATTGAGCATGCAACTAGTTGAGTTCCATCACACCGTCACAAGACATGCAAAGCTGTATGCCCCTCTATCCTTACTCTTTACCAACCTTTGCTATGACCAGCGATATCTACATTCACGACAAACTGGTCTCTAACTATCCATTGCAGACTCTGTTCATGTATATGAAGCTGGAATATCATGGTATTGCCTATGTGAAGTCGTGTTAGAAAATGGAAGATTGTGTATCAGGAATTAGTTAGGCGAGGTTTTTAGTGGTCGCTGTAGCACTGAATCAAATGTCGGCGTAGGGTAGCGGACTCTGCTGCCCTCAAAGGGCCGGCCTTTCGCCGGTTATTGTTAACCATTATCAGTCCAAGCAATCATTCTCGCTGACTTCTTGATTCCTCGAGTCCTCCTGGTTCTCTACAAATGTTATGAGCAAACAGATGCAATGTGTATTAACGGACATTTTTTTGCAGCTCTTACACAGACATCCCATCTTTCCCACTCACTAATAATATTTCGTTTACCCTGCATAAAAACCAACTGCACAGGATCGGGCAAGCTGATGTGCTCGCGTGGCATTTGATGGCTGTTTCAATGCCGACCTATAGTGACTGTATAAGACAATATTTTAATTCCTTCATTTGCGACGCCCGTCACATTCTCTATCTCCTGTAGGTATAGATAAAGGGCGCAGAAAGTCTAGAGGTTAGCAGGCGACTGCCCTTAGCCAGTTTGAGCTTACATTACGAAAACCCGTTGAAACGGGTCACGGCATCAGTCGGCATTAACACATCAATGTTGCCCGATCCGATCTGCTGACTCTAGACCTTTTGTGTTATCAAAACGCTATTAGGACACCACCAAAGAATTCAAAGCCTGTGAATCACTTTTACATTCGGTCCTACTATTAGCCATTTTCTCAATTATCTTCGACTCATCTTCTAGTTTTTCTCGGCTGCTTACATCAATTACTGAGGATCGCTGAATTCGCAGGGACGCTTCCTATTTAAGAGCTAGATTTTCGAGCCGCCTGGAATTTTCTCCCCACCCATCTCTTGCAGCAGACTCTGACTGACATATATTCATGGATCTTACGGTCATCGTTCGGGATCAGTAGGCACCTCTTCTATGCAGTTTGTACTGACTGACAGAGTTCGCTCAGGTTACTACGAAATTATGTATACATGTTAGGCATAAGCAAGTCATTGCTCAATCGTGTATGACGTGGGTCATTGACGATCTTAGTATCTTTTTTACAGCTATTCTCTTTTGGGATCATCTTTTAACATTTGGTTTGAACACTATTAATCAACGAACTGGTGACATACTGAGCCACAATATTTAGGAGATGAGGTCATATATATCTGGTTACGGCCCAAGATACGCAGCTCATACTGGTTCATTTTGAATCGTTACTTGGTGGCTGTACAAGCTATCTTTGGGGCTGCCTTGGAATTCACAAATCTACTCGTTTCAGTATGCATATTTTCTCTTGCTAGGTACCTTGCACATGCTCAAGGTAAAGCTTCTAGTCGCAGGCATTAGTATACTATGTTGCGTTGTCGGCAACATTCAATGGATCTGTGGTCAATTGTAAGAGCTCAAGCTCCTCTGCAGGTCGATTGAGCGTGATGTTTCTATTCGTAGTCTTGTTATCAGTACGAATATATGCTCTTTATAATCGAAGCACTTCTATTCTATGTATCCTTGTGGTTAGCCACTTGATTGTCTTGAGTCTCTTTCTGGTGAGTAACTTCTCTCCAAGCTCATAGTATTTATCCCAACCCAACCATACCATTAGTGGACAATCTTTGGTTCAAACCACATTAATCTCAATAGCAAGTACGTTCGTCTTGCCCATTTTCTTCGGTTTGAATAATCAGTTCACATCGCCTATAGTGCTAAACGTGAGTTGAATATATCTATATCATCAATTCCATCCATTGTTTTACTCGATTCTTGCAGTGCAACTTGCCCAAGTAATTCCATGGGCAGGTCTTCTCGTCAACGACTCGATCATGTTTTTATTGCTCTTTTGGAAAGCTTGGTCAGTGAGGAAACAACAGATGCATGTCCCGTTACTTGAACTCATTTTTCGAGATGGTAAGTACGCCGGATATCATACAGACTATATTTTATTAAATTGGCATGATTCTTAGGTGTTCTCTATTATGGGTGCGTCTCAGACCTTTGTCGTCGGCAATGATCATGAGCTCGAATCAATCTTTTGATAGCATTGTATGTCTAGCATACCTCGTAAATATCATTGGCCTACTCGTAAGTAATTTTATTGCAAGTATTCCCGAGAAAATGGACTTGATTAATTAAATATATGCATACAGACAACCGGAGTGCGTTCTTCGTTCGGTCGTCCTAAAAACTCACCCCTTTTTGGATTTTAGCCATACATGCAGGGCAGCCTCGCAGCATTTTCTGGCTGTATAGCAGCTTCAATGATGTCGCGCCTCATCATCAATCTTCATTCCCATGAAGAGACATTCCGTGAAGGAATTCATTCTGCGATACTCAGTAGCCGCTATCATACGATAAATGCCGAAGACCATACGGATCTTGAACCAACACAGGAAGCAAGGCAAGCGCAACAGGAAGTTGATAGCGTTGATAGCGATTTGGACGTGACTGTCGTCGAGTTAGACACGTTGTGGTCAGATGATATCTCTGCTAATTCAGTGTAACCTGGGACTCAGGAGGGAAGACAAAGTGCAGGGAGTGCCAGGATAGGCCCGGCCAAGCAATTTAAGAGTAATGATTGAGTAGTAGGATTTAGCAAAACAGTCAATGGGATGTTGAACGATTGATGAAAGGAGATAAACCCTTGAATTTAAGATCAATCACAATCTGGAAGACCCGAAATAAAACTGACACTCGCATTTCAAGGTGGTTGTCAATGGACCTAAAAAAAAGTAGGAAAGAGACATAAATCCTGATTCTGTTTCAAATTTAAACTTTCTCAGGCCGATTTCTCCATCGCCGCTTCCGATTCCGTTGGTACTTAGTTCGGAAGAGCTGATCTTAAGTATGATACAGAGTACAGTGGTTTACATCAAGTGCCTCAACTTTAAGCAGTCCGTTAAAGAGTTGGGTGACAATCAAGCTGTCAATGTGTCACTGAGCCTTTTTGGGTTTATTGAAATAAAGTACCCTCGCTTTCGAGCCACTTTCTGGGGATGCTAATTCATGATCATTGAAGGCTTAATGTGGTGCTTTCTGGTATTGTCTGGTAATCTATGGTGATCCTGTCTTAAGAACCTATCAAAGCACTATTTTCAGATGCTGCAAGTTTTCTGGGTACTCCGATATCCACCGCGGAAAACATGAACACAAGGATATATCAGCAGGTCTCTACTAGTCATCTGCTTCTAGAACGGTTGCTATTGTATGGATGTACGTACACTTGAACACTGTATCTCCCGTTGCCACATTGTTTTTTATTCCCGTAACGGCATTGAAAAGACATACACATTCCAGCAACTTTTCATTAGACCAGATTTTGCCGCTCACCTTGCTGGAATCAATGGTCCAAATATATTGTAATACTGTAAATATGTAATACAAATGCGCTCGGACCGCAACCACAAATTTCTAATTAGTAACTAGTGGCGTGCTGTATTATACTTGATCCAGTCTCCAAAAGTAAACATAATTGTAAAGTGAGTAAAACAATACTCTCTACCTCACATTCGAACTGAGCACTAGCTGTACCAAGTAAGAACTAGAAAGAGCATTTTATGTTTCTAGCGACGCAGTTTTTGTAGTCGCTATATTTCACCTTTCACCATAGGACCGCCGGTGAAGAATATTTTTCACGGGTATTGGTCCTGCTGATACCTATCGGCTTGCCTCTGAAACTCAAAGCTTAAAGGCATGTACTGAATAGTCCTCAGGACAAGAATTACCAGGTGGCACGCAGTACAGATTTTTACTCTAAGCGGAAGGCAGTGTATTCAATGGGAACCAGAGTGTCTCGAGTGATAAACTTACGATGAATTGAACGAAAGTGGCTTCTTGCAAGGCGAAGCTTTCGCATCCCACTTTGCATGAGCCAACCCTTGTCAACTGTTAAAATCCCGTCCTAATAATAATACCATTAACGTGCGTACAGGGCTCACCAAGCACCCCTGGTGTGTTGCGTTGAACTCGGCTGTATCTTTATCGGGTCCATAGTATGGCCTCAGGGGGAAAAGGAGTGGCTGCGGACAACGTGTCGGCCATGCGGATATCCTCGAGAATCCGAGTCACCCGACCCTTTTTCCCGTTATGGACCTGGATGCATGATAACATTAAAGAGAGCTTGCATAAAATAAATTTTCAAACCGACAAGTATCAGACTGGTCGAGTCTCGCCCTCACGTCTTTGAATTCCGTTCACCCCGGATTTCTGAGGTAATTATCCTAGGTGGCAGTTTTCATAGTTTGTCTTGGGCTAGATATAGTATGAAGTGTATCCATATGAATCCCATGTAGATCATAGAAAGAAACAACGAGCTTCTGGCGCTCAAGGGGAATTTCGAATATGCAACATTCAGCGGCATTGGTGAGACTCCGGTTCATAAACTTTTCTCATCAAAATTATTGGGGATAAGGTTGGCATGTAGACTTTCTAAAACTTATCGGTGGTCCTTGCCACGGCCTTCCAATTGACATACGATTTTCGACTGGTACAAATCTAAGCGATAAGTAGCCATTCCAAAACATAAGGATGGAACGTGTAAAAGACTCGGAGATAAATAAATTCCCGGCTCGTAGACGCTGGAGAAAAAATAGAATAAAAGACACTAAATCTTGAACAGTCATTTGACCTACCTCGAAGTCATCAGCACTCTGAGTTGCTCCTCAGTTAGTTCCAACTTCAACTCGACTGTCGAATTTGACATCGTCTTGAGCAACGATGGAAGAAAATGACTCTGGAAGATACGGATATCTTGAGGAGTCTAAGGTGATTGTAGAGGAACTACAGATTCAGATTTCGGCAAGTGCATCTTCATGGTTAATCCCTACAGAAGATTGAGATCTATTTCCTAGGTGGCTACCAGACACAAGGAATATCTCAGAGAACTTGCACATATTCTGGGTGCACTGGTCTCTCACGCAACAAAACAGCATGAACGCTATATAGAGCACCTTGAAGATACAGCCTTTCTTGAAAATTACCGCTCTTTAACTTCGTAAGTAGGCTGCTTCATTGTCATGACACCGGCATAAAACTTAGGAATATGTTCCACAGTTTTCTAGACAAAATTAAATGTTTTCTCGTCGTTTTAAATGCCCGAAATCGGTTTTTTGGGCGTCTTTGCTACGGAACTGAGTCTAGGATAATAGAGGAGTTCAAGAAAGAAGTGAAGGATAGGCAACTCTGCTTTACTGTGAGCAGGTACATGAAGCCTTTCGTCTGTTCTTCGTTTAATGTAATCATTTCAATGCAGGTTGAAAGTACCCGGGTTGATTTGCAGAATTCTATCATTCCTTTCACTCGAGCTGGTGACGTGATGTCTATACCGATGGTGAGTTGAAGTTTGTATCATTACCATAGAAAAACTGACTTTCCACAGCCTACAACTACATCGGGAAGATCTGTCAACAACACGACTGGGAGACCGTTATATCAGAATTCCGTCACTCCTGTGTCCACTCAAAAATTTTATGGCATTAGCCGGAATTTTGTTGAACTCCACTCGGCAGATGCTGCATCCTCGAGTCTGATGCCATCTCCAGAAATCAACATGCTTTCTTCAATGAGAGATGCGAGTGTTTCTAGGTCAACTTTCACTGGTATCGGCAGAGATCAAACCAACTATATCGGTTCCATTGGTTCCGTTGGTACCTTGAATGTCTTTCAACCAAGTGCTCTGTAATCAAATTGCTTATCACTACCTTCTTCAAAAGTATCTTTAGCTTGAAATCTAACACGACTTACTGATATTTCCGAAACCGTTCTGTATCGTAGTCTGAGTTCGTAATGTAAATATAGGGTATTCGATGTCTTGAAGGTAGTCTGTGAGGATCCACATATTTGCTAGAAACTCTGATAAAGAAATCCAGTATATACCCTTCATAATTCAATAGCAAAAGCAACACGAAGAGACTTGGTATTCTTTATGAGCGACCAATACTCTTATCCCATATGATACAAAGAACCATAACAGCTCGACAAAATTGTTCGAATGTAAATGGTACATAATACACAGCGAGGTTGAGATTAAATGGAAGTATATATTTCCCTGAGTTACGAGGCTGACGACTCGTCCTTTTATTCTCGTCGCTTATGTACAATCCCCCGTCAAATTTTGTCATGTTGATTGTGTCAGCATGATTCATCTTATTTCTCAGCGTCAGACGTCAGTCCGGCATCCCGCTTCGTACCTGCCACGCAGCGATGGCCACTTCTTTTATGTATTTGAAACATTCGACTCGGATCCGTAAATGTATCGACTGAATTGTCTACTTTCATGAAGGGACTAGTTGCCGAGCACCCTCCAAGTTGAAACTAGAGATGACCGATAAGTGACGAGAGCCATCAAAACTGAAAGGGATAGTAGCACCGATGGTAGGGGCCCGTCAACAGCAAGACTTGTAACGAGAGACGTAGTGACTTCGGGTATCTCTTTCTTGTTCTGAGTCTGGTTGAGCCTTGAACTTGAACTCATGTCAAAAGCTAGACTAACTGGACTGCCGGGGTTCCCAATATAGGCCATTAGGCCATTTCTGTCACAGTTCGCCCGTAAGGTTTCAGTAGATAACCGAAGTCATCGCAGCTCGAACTCGAGCTCGGTGTGTTTTTGAGACAGACTCGAGCTTCGTTACTGGCGTCTTGAGAATGATAAGGACGTTCAATACTGCCAGTGAGACCCAATTCTGGAACTACCGACTACTACCAGCTCTACAATTATACTCGGAATCTATGATTCATGCTATAGTATACCTCAACTATCAAGGCATTCTAGAATCGTGATCGGATGCATGACACGATCTAAATATAAGCCAAAGCAGACTAGTGACTAAACACCACAACAAACGCATCCCGCACTTCTACTTGACGTCCTGTTTGCCCTGGTCGGTCGATAGGTACTCGTAGCCAGACATATGAGGTAAACTATCATGTATCCATAAAGAACCAATATCCGAGCTTTAATAAACTAGCTGCAGGTCTAGCAGCGTGCGGGGGGAATGTTTTGAGAGCGGAGTAGTGTAATCTCGGCAACGTTTTGCCATTGTCTTTTCGGCTAGTGTTGCCGCGGGTCGAGCTGGCTCGCTTGGCATGCCTGACCCGGGTCTGACCCATTACCTTATATAGGCATTCGGAACAGATGCAATTTCGGCCATCAGCCCTAATAATCAAAAGTATTTGCCAGGATAGGGGCTGGAAAGTATGCTCCTCGTCGTTGAACAAGTAGTGGACCTACCTACCTGTCTGCTGAGTATCCAATATAGTAACTACTTGGAATTGAACGCAATGTATTTGATCTTGTCAGATATTGGGAGCGTAATTTTGCGTCTTTGATATCGGTTTAGCTATATTATGATAATGATGTATTGCCTGTGCAGGCATCTGCTGTTCCATGTGAACGGGCATTCTCATCAAGTAATGAGACCAACATTGATCGACGATCTTGGATGTCAACTGTCTTAGTAGAGGTTCTGCAAAATTTGAAGGGTATGTACCGGGATGATCGGCTAGATTCTACAAGAATCTGGGTTGCAAAGGCATCGGAAATGGCAGAGGAGAATGTTAATGGGCTTTGCACAGAAATTGAAGTGGAAGAAAGTGGCGTAACAACCACGGACTTGAAAAATGATCATTTGCCAGAGATGCTAATGGAGGGCAGGTGCAGGATTTATTGGAACGCATTGAGGCACCATACTCTCCTAACTAGATGCTTAATATTACATTAGAACACATTTATTCGAATGAGTTTTGGAGAAACCTATCACTACATGCGAGGTTGTCTTACATAATTAGGACAAGGCTTTGTGCTGACCCGAACCTGACCCGAGCCAACTTAAGCGATGACCCGGGCTAGGCTCCAGCTCGACCCGCGGCAACACTATTTTCGGCCGTGCCCGGAGGCCGTTAATTACATTGCGGTTTCTTTAAGATCGGGTACTCGGCGTCTTGAGTTGACGGAAGCCAGTGCCGCCTGGATTTTGAACTCAAAACTGCTACTTCAAACCTTAAATCGTTACCCTGAACTTTAATTCCACTTCAATCAATTGGTACTCACGTGCATTTGGACGAGTTACAGTCCTGAACCTTAAACACACTTTCAGCTCACGTGCATCTAAGACGAGTTGTTCATCAGTATGTGGTTTCCTCAACCAATCACACCGATATTTTTACCCATGCTTTGACCATATCATTTCAAGGAAAGAGGACTATCAAGACAACAAAAAGCTCAACTCATCATGCTGGCTCTCCAGTCCAACCAGATGGGTTAAGGAAGATAGCAGTTGGTGCAGACAAAGTTGATGCAGACATGGAAAATCTTGAGATTGCAGATTTTCTTAGGGGCAAAGAAGACACTGTTGACCACAAAAGCAGTCTCAAACGGTATCGGGGATGTTATACAAAGGAAAATGGCAAGGGATAGGTATACTATTTTGCAATCAGAACAGAATACTGTCCTTAAAGTTTTTCCAAGGGTAGTGTCTACTTTTTGTCATTGATTTAGTCTGATGCCATTCTTAGATTGCAGAGCTTGCTAAGAAAATCCATGATTCATAGGTTTTTTCATTTCTGGCTGATGAAAGGGTGGTGTCCAGATCATAAACTTTCCCTTTTCAAATAAGAGTTTCACTGGACTGAAGTCCAAACTAATGACCTTCAATCCCTTGTTATACAACATTTCAATGAATCATACAACCAACCCCAGTTATGCAAACCAAAGCAAACTCAAATGGCAATGATTCATTTAAAATGTTTTAACAACCTTATAAAGAGGAGGTGGGCCATTGCTTCATATGACAAGTATACAATCCATTGGATTGCAAGTGTCAAGGAAGCCAGCAGTTCATATCATCAGTATTGAATTTAAGGTCAGGGCTATCATATGGGGATACACACAGAAATCATGCAACAGCTGAGGTTTAGTAAGGATGAGTCCTTCAGTAAACCTCTGGTCTCATACTACTTCTCATAGTGTTTATGAGAGGTGAAGACAATATTCATATCTGTTGAGCCAAACTGCTTACAGAAATGAATATGAATGATGTAATTGATTATTGAACTGAAAAGCTTGACAAAAATCTGTTCCTTGCCACACATGCTCTCTCTTGCCACTCTACTCTTGCAACCTCTGCATTCTCAACATTCATTCTCAGAGGGTTGTTATCAAGTTGGCTGGACTTGAACCAGACTTGCAGACTAGCATAGAGTTTCAAGCTGTTTATGCTTAAATGTCTGGATTGCTGGACCAAGGCTCTTTCTTTTTCACTTGAGAATACTGTAACAGCCATTGTAAATCATCCCACTCCATTATATAGTTTTAGATGTTGTTCTTTGGAAGTTCATGTTTAACTGCTCTTGTGCTTTCTTGATTCTTTTCCATTGCATAATTATATTGTAGCATATCTTTCAGGACAAAGAGATACCAAATATTATTGTATTTAGGTTACTACTGGGGTTTTTTTACTTAATTTATTGTGCTCTAGGGTTGTACCTTAATTGTGCACATCATACTCCAAGATTTACTGGACCTCCAGATCTGTACTGGCTATCCTAGATACCCAAAAGTCTGAGCAGACAGACACAACTGGTGAATCCCCCTGTCACCCAGTTCCATCCTTGAGCTGTTTCCAAAGGGCTATCTACATCTGAGAAAATGACGCTATATTATAACCCAATTATGAGTGTTATAACTTGGGACAAATATTTTAGTAGTTATAATATGATTATAATACAGTTGTAACTATGTTATAATTCTCAAAAATATTTTGGGGATTATAAACTTGACCCAAAACATTATATGGATTACAACTCAGTTATAACTCATCAGAAACATTTTTTGCACTTGTAAACCTGTTATAATATAGAGGTTCCCCAAAGTATGCAACATTTGAGTAAAAAGCATGTCCAAAGACCAAGAATGACCTAGTAGTTACCATAACCTAATGACTCTAGTCCCAACTGGCCTAGTTTCTTTCAGGCAGGTGAACTCAAATAGAATTCTTCCATCTCAAAGGACATAAAGTTATCATATCATAGTAGACACCAGGAACAATAACAGAGAAACTATTATAATTTTTGTCCGAATTAGAGCAACAAATCATCTCCACCTCCACTAACACTTCCTCCGCTCGAAGCTCCAAACGATCCCATACCACTTCCCATAGCAGGCTGCTTCGCTCCCGAATTACCGCTACCACCCATAGCACCCCATAACTCCGCGCTAGCCTTTTCCTTCCCCAAATCCTTCATACTCTTTGCCTGAGAAGTACCTCCAGGAGTTGAAGGCGTTCCGGATTTAACGGTGCCAAGACCCATAGACCATAGGTCATCAAAGTTGCTTGTCGGTTTCGGTTTAGCTGCAGACGCGGCGGATGCTGCTGCAGTTGTTGCATTCATACCTGCACCAAAGTCGTCGTCTAAAGCGTAGTCGTAAATAATATGAAAATCAAATCAGAGAGAATCTCACCGTCTAACACATTCTGGTTGCTTTGGCCGACAGCTGGCAGATCCTTGTTGGTGTTCTGCGCCGGGGCAGGTGCAGGTGCACCGAAAGCATCATCTTCGAAACCGCCCAGCAAATCTACTTCCTTTACCGGCTCGGGAGGTGGTAGAGGTGCGGTCGGCTTTCGCTGGGGAACGCTCCTTCCAGAAGTAGAAGTTGAGGAGCGGACATTGGACCTCGAACTTATAGTCGTAGGAGAAGAGACTGGTTTATCTTCGTCGTCTCCTGCGTCATACTCTTCAAAGTCCCTTCTCTCTGACGAATCCCTAAACCCAGAACCCGACGCAGAATATGACGAACGTTCGTTCCCGTATCCACTGCTACCGCTGTAGCTTCCACCATAGCCGCCGCTGCTGCTTCCACCACCACCGCTGCCGGAGTATAACGAGTCTGAGCCGAAACCGCCGTATCGTGAACCGCTGCTTGAAAACTCATACCGTCAGAGCCAGTACCAGTATACTTGTTTTTGTTGATTTGGCTTTTCGGCGTTCAGCGCGGATAGTGTCGACGTCAGAGAGGAGCTCTACAATCTCCTTCGCGCGGTTACGGACTGGATAAAAGTGAGTCATAGGTGTAATTCATAAATGAAGGACGCACCATTGATACCCTGGTCTTTGCCCTTGTCGTCAATGTAATGAAAATTTCTCAACATCTTGATGGTAGAGATGTGAGATCTGGCGTCGTCGACGACTCTTTCTGAGCCGTGTTTGATCAAGTATTCGAGGAGTTGTAGGGCCTAGGTATGTTGAACAAAAAATTAGGCAAGTAGAGATGGAGGCACGTACCTTGTAAATCAGCCTCCATTGCCTAGCTTCCTTTTCCATAAACTTCGAGTAAATGCTGGGCATGATTTCGTTCAAGTCGGGACTGCGGAAGGTAAGTAAATGCAGGACAGTCGAAACAGATCCACGTACTAGTTGAAGGTCCTGTAATAGATAATTAGTGTCGTGTTAATGAAATACCTCTAGTAACACACCTATTCGCAATGTCCTGCATCAAAGTCGAGCTAGCGCCCCTGCAAACCGAGTAAGCAGACCATTGAAACAAAAACAAAGTATTTCGCACCAAGGATCGTCATTCGTAGTCTCCGGACTTTTGCTTCAATCTCGCTAACGTTTAGAACGACATGCACGAATAGACGCGGTAAATTTGACCAGATAGACGGGGTATTTAGGGTAAAGATGTATAGAAATGCACAGAGGTAGAAATCGTTAGTAGTTCCAGTAAAAGAATGAAGAAACGAGACTCGCCTATTCATACATTGACCTGATGTTGTACATCGTGATCTGGGAAAGCTGGCTCCCCAGTTTTTCTATGGTATCCATCCTGAAATAAAACGAGCCTGTAAAAGTAGAATAAAGAGAAAAAGGTCGAGTAGAACGACGGGAACGATGAGGAGGAGGCTGTTGACGACGCCGAGGATGATGAGCTGGATGTCACGCTCGTGACCAAGTCCAGAACCCTAACCCTAACTTGACGCGATTTTAGCCCCGACGACGCGCCCAACGCTCTTTACTTCTAACCACCATCATGACCAGAGGGACAAACGGTCGAGGCCAAGGACAAGGGACTGCTCGAGGCACTGCTACTCGAGCTCGTGGTGGTCCTGCCGCTCGAGGTAACGCTACAACCGCAACTCGACCTACTGCTGCTACCACCGTAACTCGACCTACCGCTGCTGCCGCCGTAACTCGACCTGCTCAAGCTCGTGCTCGTGCTCCCCTCGCTCCTATCCAAAACAACACTCCTCCAAGTACCAATCCAGAAGAAGGCCACGATGAAGACCAAGAACCTCAAGAGCCCTCAGCGTACGTTGGAAAATGCAAGAGGACCTATGACGAGATAGCTGGTGCACTGAGTATACGTGCAACAGCCAAGCGACAAAAGTAAGACGCATATACTCACCTGAAACGCATTGGGCTGACAATTCTTCAGGATCGACAACGAGATTCTGGAACCGTAGGGCGTTGGACTCAGCGCGGTATAGACCTGGACCCCGACGTTCACCATATAGTCAAGGTGGGTATAGCGTTATCTGCAGACTTTTCCGAGATGGAAGGAATCGAGAGTTTTGCTGCATTGGAGGAAGTTTTGAACGACTAGTAAGTGATATTTTTGATCTGTGCTCGTCGACTCATACATGGTTCATCACATAGCACGTAGGAGGAACAAATGTCTATGTTGACGTTGTTCAAAGGTACGGATGATGAGATGGATGGTGCTGGAGAGGGAGGCAAAGGCAAAGGTGAGTTCATTTAGTAATCTGTGTTCGTTATCAACTTTGCTACTGTCGGGGCTCTTTTTCTTGTTGCTCTTGTGCTTGCGTGTATACGTGCTTTCGTGTATGATGTAATTGGTATCCGGATTGGACATTAGGCTATTGTACTACTTATATTGCAATGATAATTGTACTTTTTCTTGCGCATTTCATATGTCTGATTGACTACTAAGGGGTATTTAATAGTATACTGATACCTAGGCCCTTGTAGTATGTTATAACTGGAATATAACGCTCGGAATCAGGTTATAACTATAATAATATTTATAGGACCCAAAAATATTCTCTAGATTATAACTAGATTATAACTGGATTATCATATATGTGAACTGGTATAACTCTATTATAATCTAGTTAGAATCTAAGAGAACATTTATGGGCATTTTGAGAGTTGTGGAGATTATAATCTAGTTATAATAAAGCGTCATTTTGTGTGATGTACTTCAGCAGCAAGTACATTCTTCTTGAGTGGTGATGCCAAGTGCAGGAGTGTTTTCAATGAGGTGCAGAGCAGCACAGCAGAGTAAGCATGAGCTGGTGGTGGAAGAGATAGTCAGAGGGACATATCACAGCAAGTGTTGTAATTCCTGAATAATTGTAGCTCTGGATTTGGGCCATGGGATTATGACTTTGCCTGTTTGGGCTACTTGAGAGTATATGTGTATTCATACAGATGTATGTCACAGTTAATATGTTCATGTTTAGAGATGGTCAATGTTTCACTTTTGGGTCTGGAATGTACAGAGAGTATATGTGAGCTGGGATGTAGTGAATCAAAGGATTGTTTCCATTGGTTTTGCAGACTGGAGGCACTGCAGAACTGAGTGAACCTATGATATCTATGGGTACCTACAAGGCACAGGCATCTTATGGACCTACTATCTATGTAATTAACCTAGCCAAGACTCTGGTTTTACATAGATGGCCAAATCTTGCAAAATTTTCATTTTCAATGGAATATCATAACCAGATTACAAGCACAGTTGTTTTTGACTCTGGAGTCTCTCTCAATGCAACACAATTTTTGAGGCTAACCATTTGTGTGACTTGGATTTTACACATAATTAAAAAATACAAACTTCAGATCTCATCCCATTTTTCAAAAGGTTCACATATCCATTATTCTAAGGCTAGGGTCATAAATAATGTGATAATTTGGCAACCCAGAAGTAGTGGAGGTAAATTATGTCCTTGGTAGAAGGTGCAATCTGTGCATATCACCAGTGTCATGGGTATGCCTAATTCTAAATTTTCACTAGAGAAAATCAATGATAGTACAATGGGTTGAAATGGAGTGGTTATAACAGGAAAAAATTATGAGGATGGCTTTGGATGGAATAGAATAAGATAGACCAGCATTGGGGCCCCACTGAGGATGTAGCTGTTTGGAATGGCTAAGGAGCAGCATTCCAAGCAATTTAGACACATTCCAGCAAAACATGGGTCTTCCTTTTGAGTTGTTTTTACAATGTGATGATGTAGAAATGAAGAATATCAAGGAGTTAGAATTCTGATTACACAAGGAGCTTGCCAAGAACATAGTCAAACCAAAAAAGGATTTAATCATTTGATTCTAAGATACTCAGCAGAGAAGTCTAGCAAAAAATATCTTTTACTCTCCAATAGCATTTATTGAAGTCATATCCACACCAGCCATTGCAGATAATCATTCATTTTGAGGTTCAGACAGGCTCAGGATTTTGAATCTAATGATCCCTGGTGCATATAAGATTTTACTGCTGGAAGTAAAACAGACAGATAGTTGGAAATGTCCTGAAGAGTGGACATACAATGCACATATGTCTAGTTAGAAGATCTGCTAATATGTGTCTGCACAGTGGCAGAATACATCTCAGAATAGTATAAAAAGGAGTCAATTTATGACTTCAAAGATGCTAATGTATAGCAGTCTACTTCAATGAGAGATGCAGATTCCTGTCCTTAAACTGTCTGATGTGTTTGGCAATAAGGATATTCTTCATAAAATATAGAAGACATTTTTCTGTGCAATGCTAAATTGACAGGCAACCATGCCTCATGCTCAAGCTACCATTTGTATCTGTCCCAGCAGTCAGTTCCTCTCACTGTATGCCAACCAATACAATTACAGACTGCCTCTCAGTGGACCTCTATAATATGACCTAAGATTGACCCTAACAGATATATAACCTTTGTTGAATCAGCATAAAAGGATAAAGCTGTGTATATATCACCAAAGGACAACCATCTTAAAATCATATACCAACACCCAGATTAGCAAAGGGATTGTCATTAAAGTATGAAAAATTGCATATTGATAGAAGCCATCTATCCACAATGCTTAGGGCTGAGTCAGTATCTTACAAGTTATTATAAACCAGTAGCTTGGAAGTATGGGGATACAAGTTAAAATATTTCACCCATGGAATATTTTAGTATGATGTGATATTTTGAAAATAATTTGGTTCTGAAATATTTTTGAAGTATAATCTGAAAATTTAAAATATTCCACTTGCATAATATTTTAATTTGCATACAGTGTACTGTACCTATGTGGAATATTTCCACAGCTCATACAGTACAATACAGGGTCTGATACACCCTTAATACAGTTGTATGGTTGTTTTTGGAGTGCATGTCCACAAATCAGAGAGAACAATATGTGGCTTTTTGAATATCATCTCAGCAAGAATAATTTGCAGTTTCTCCCTTCCACAAATTTTTACACTACTCTAATGGCCAATAATTCTTTGACTCAAACTACTCAACATCTCAATAAATCCTCTATCTCACCCTTATTTCTGCCTGGTTCTCATAAATTTTAACACTGCTAGCAGACAGATTGAGGTACCAAGCAGTTGATTTTTTGGCAGGTAAATCAACATTATGTTGTACAATGTTGTACATGTAGTATGTGCTTGAGCCATGCCTATTTCATGAATCTGTATTACTGCCATCAGAGTATAAGGTCTATACAATACAATTTATACTGTCATCTTATTTGTTTGAGAACAAGGCTTTACAGTACAGATCAATAATTGTTATAGAGCATAACCTTACAAGTACAAGACTGCACAGAGCCCTAGGGATGTAGATGCTTTTCTTCTGGTTTTAGTAGTGACCATGAATTGTTGTCTTATGCTGCTGGGATACCATAGCACTGTTCACTTGTTCATATAAAACAGCCTTATGTATATTTATCTCTGGCTCTGCATTGGTGACCACATTTCCTGTGTTGACACTTAACCATTTATCATGGAATATAACAACTTACCTGTGCCAGGATACAAAGTTGGTTGGGAATGCTTACATGGGTCCTGTCAAAATACACTGATATTTATGTATTACCTGGCCAGCAAAAAAACCTGGGCTGAAAGCCATGCTTTGAAATTTTACAGATCAATGCCCAGCATTGGTGGAAAAGCAGTTTGGAGAGATTACCCACTCTATGTCACTGCACTGTTTGTGAATAGAGCTTAAGCATGAGATCAAATATGCACATATTGCAAGGTAGCAGGCCCAGCTGCAGAAGCTGGCCTTATCTGGTTATTTATTAGATAATGACCTCCCCCCAGAAGTGTTTTCCTCATGGTACATGCACCTAACAGGACTAAATGGATATCTTACATCTCATAAGACAAGTGAAGGGAAGCAATTCCACCCATGATTTCAGAACTACCTTCTTGTGATCATTTTACTTATGAAGGCATAAAGATACCCACAAATGTTCTCACATACATGATGCACTAAAGGAGATGAACATGATACATCTGCTGCCTTCACTCATCCTGCAAATTCACTTAGTGCTCCTGTGGGAGCCTCTTTTTCAGTGCCTTCATATTCATTGCTGCAGATGAAGACATTTGGATGGCATACCCCACAAGGAGGAGTTTTTTAAGCAAACAGGTCCAAGAGCTGCATGCCAGGTTCTGGGAAGCATCCTGAAGACAGTACATCATCAATTCAAGGAGAGAACACAAACATCTACTGCTTCAATATAACTTCTGTGCTTTTCTCTCATTTCCTGCCTTCCCTCTTTCCTTCCCTCCTGAAAAACCTGCATCTTATTTAGTTCAGCTCTTTTGAGTGCCCTTGTCACTCTTATATTGGCCCTGCTCTTATGCATCTATCTAGGTGGGTTCTGCTTACTAATATTACTGCAACATTGGTGGATAGAGATGAGGCCATTAATGACCAATGGGGCTCTGAGCCTTGAGTCAGGCTTGTTTGCACATTTAACAGACACTCCAATTATGAGGCTGAAGGTTTACCAAAAGTCTTGTCCTTACTTGTCCTGGAGTCACTGGATGTGGTTTTGTCGAATAACTACCAAACCCATTTGGAAAGTCATTTGACTAGCCTGTTAACTTGAGTACCAGTTTGGTGATGTTTCATCTAAAAGCTATAGACTTTTTATTCAATACAAGAATAAAATATACACTACAACATTGGCCATTGAATCCCGGTCTCATTTTTGCCATGCCAAAGGCAATGGCCCATACCTTTCATTCCATAACTAGCTTCCTCTTGTTTTTGACTTCAAGACATGAACTGGGGAATGATGGGAGTCTGTAAACTCAAATTAGATTTTGGAGGAAGATTGGAAGACTACTATTTGTTTCTACTATCTATAGAGACTTGAAGCTTTCTGTTTTGTCCTGGAGCCTACACACGAGTGGCACGAATATGGATTTCCTACCTAGTATAGCATTCTGACAAAAGGTACCATCAGAAAGCTGTTGATACTATCAGTGCTTATGGGCGTCATATGCTGATCCATTGCTGTTACCTGTCTACCCTATTTTTCCTGTTTGATGAGGTATTACTCGGAACATTGTATTAATAATGACTTCCATCAAATCAGCTGTCATGGACAGTTCGCGCCTATGGTCCTTAAGCTTGATGGTGCATGATGACTTGGAATCATGGGCAAGGGGCACGTGTTGTGTATCCCCGGGATCCACTGAGCACGATAATCAATGCCGTACACAATCCTTAGAGGATGTATTTAACAATGAATTATATATCTGTCTAAGTCTCTTTTTCGACGCCATAAAATGGGTGGCGGTGCTCTGGGCTAAAAAAAAGTGAATACATTATCCTCGAAGCTTGGAGGTTACACCTTATATTTGGGACACATTATTATTGAAAAAAAAATCTGTAAAAATCAAAGAAAAAATAATTTATGACCCTCTCAGTCATGCGGTCGACAGGAATGGTCTAAAGTAAAATTCTGTTAGAGCTATGAACCAGAAATATCCAGCTTTGGGCTGCCTTGCATGACTTGATTAATATCTCTTAAATAACATTATTTATTGCCGAGCAGGCCTATATGTCACACCAGTTCTGTTACTTATCCTCATCCTCTTGCCTCACTACTTTACTCTCTCCGCATACACTCTTGCTTCTAAGACCACCAAAATGATACCTTCAACTCAACGCTTGCAACGTACTACTCAACGCATAGTCTCACTCCCTGCCTTGCAGGCCCTCAAAAACATGGCGGTGGTACGTACTGCCAAAGCTGACCCCAATTGTCGACTAACAGAGATTTCTTGGTGTTAGGCACACAATCTTTCACGAAAGCATCAGAAACAGGTATTTTCGTTGGAGCGTCTAGCAGATCGAGCGTCGGAATGCGGAGAAAGGTTTGAGTCTGTTGGAGGTGATCCAAACTTGGCCTATGAAATCTCCCATCTACCTTGGCAGTAGGCTCAGCATGCGCTCTTGCTTTCAACTAAGTCAAGCTTATTGCTCTTAGTACCAGGTTTCTGAATCGAGTCAAAAAATATCTTGACAAACACATTCTGCATGACACAAGAAACAAAAGCCAGAGGCAGAATGATTCGAGAATGAGAAGGCAACTCCGGTATGAAATCTCCCATCTACCTTGGCAGTAGGCTCAGCATGCGCTCTTGCTTTCAACTAAGTCAAGCTTATTGCTCTTAGTACCAGGTTTCTGAATCGAGTCAAAAAATATCTTGACAAACACATTCTGCATGACACAAGAAACAAAAGCCAGAGGCAGAATGATTCGAGAATGAGAAGGCAACTCCGGAAAGAGGCTAAAAAAAGAAAACGGTCACTCTTGGTGCGTGCTTGCAGGTTTCTTTACACTGAATGACTGCTGAATTGTCCATACAGAATGCGAAAAATCATGCTGAGACGAAATACAGATCTCTTCGCAGTGACCAAGGATCTAATTCTGAGTCGGGGGCTTCTTCCCAGTCGGTAAGTCTCAATGATCTGCTACTAGATGTCCCACCAATGTGACTTGCACCAGGGAGAGGTCCATCATGCTGCATTGTCGCAACGTAACCAGATACCCCCAGCTACCGCAACAACTCAGACTTCGTCGCCTACAGGCCTAGTATTTAACCTATTGCCCTCAATGCAGAATACGAACATGATGGGATCGATGGTCAACGGTGTTAGCGGAGGACAATACTTTGTCAACATGCAAATCCTCAATATCAACCTCAACTAAATTAGCAATCGCTGGAACCGCAGTATTTCGTTGGATAGTTCTTTTGTCGTTTACATATACAAGCGTATGTCTCTTAATACATTATTTAACTAATAAACACCTCGTATTCTGTGTATTAATAGTATAACGGTGTACGAGTATTTAAAGTAGTCGATAATTTAGCAGTTAATGAATTTACTAGCCCACCTAAATGCGGCGTGCGTCATGTGGAGAATTGTACACCAGCACAACAGCATTTGAGGCGAAAACGAATTCATGATGCTGTGTTTTCTTCCGCTGAGCTACAGCTATTGCGTCTTGCCTTGCACTGCATAGATCAGTCACCGGCAGAATGGTGTTAGAAGCACAGCCATTACCGTTTAAATCCTGACCTCCAAAATGTATCCGATGATAAGGCATTGGGCCTTTATCATATTGGAAACGATGTGATGAAGCGCCAGGTAATCTCACGCAGACGGCTCCAGAGGTACACCCAGGAATCGATGCTAGAATTCGCCAATGAATATCTGCTGATCCGATTTTTTTGATTCATGAATATTGGAGTAAGGAGGGGGGACTCGCTCGAACACTGTAATGGGGATGCAGAGCATTCTTTCTGGCTATGTTCGGTAGAGAAGGATATGTGCCACAAATGGGATTTGGAATGGATCTATGCAGTTGGCAAAGTCAAATTCGGCTACACAGTTAACGTTGAACATATGAAATAGAATAGATAATCACGTACCACGTACCATTCTGCCTTCCACAGCGTCAACCAAGAAGTAATGCTTGCCAGCATGCCAATAAAATAGACAACAGGCACCTTTTGACCAGAGCGCAGTCGTGTAAAGTGTATATTCAGTGAGAATCTGGTGTGGGATCTTCAACAGTCGGTGGTGGCGATAATCTTGACAATAAGTAGAGTTTGGGATGATCAATGTATCGTATATGAAGCAGCTGGGTTAATGGCTTCAAGAGAATTGCTGCGGACCCGCCGAGTCTTGAGCTTGAGGTATAACATCTACCGGGAGTCTTACCATCAACAGTGCTGGTGATATGGAATTGACCAAATACGCATTCTCCAAGTCAACCCTCACTCTTGCGCGCAAGTTGGACTAGCCTGAGAGACCTTTCGCTAACCAATACAGAAGTCCCAATTCATTCTTGGCGTTTGAAGATAATGCGTCTCAGGAATCTGGAGCAGGGACGTGTCAGTGGATAGAACATGCAAGGCAGACGGCAGACCAACGCTACACATAGACAGGAGTTGACTAGCGAGCCTCGCAGAAAGGACGACCTGGCCTGGGCGCTACAACTTGCGCAGAACACTCTGCAAACACATTGTTGGAAGGAGGAAGGAGAGTTGTTTGACACTTGACAGGCGTCTCAGAGTTAAATACCAGTTCGTAAGCTACGTAAATCACGACCCCATTGTCGTCGAGACATTATCTCTGCAGACATTCACCCAGCTTCCAATACATTGAGACAATTGACTACCAGCGGCAAAGTCCTTGCCTAAGCAAGACCACTCTAAGCAAATCCGAATCGGAACACAAGGAGTATATATAGTATATGTTTCCATAGTCAGAGTTGCATCAGAGGCGTATTTTCACTGTAACTTGTCGGAAGAGCTCGAGAGAAGATCTGACTGTAGTTTGCCATGGGTAATGAGGTACAATTACCAGAGGAGCACGACACGTATGACTAGGAGAGACAAGGCGGTGACTGTTCGCGAGGCACTTTGTTGGATAATTGTCATTAATTGCAGAGCTTCCGCTAGCCAACTTGGAGGAAGATAGAACACGAGCCAGTAGAAAGGAATTTGTAAAGGCAGGATTAGACCAAATCTTTACCAGCAAGTCTAGTAGACGAAGAATGAGATTCGACAAAGGAGATGGTTTATCCGCGGTTGAAGAATATGGGAAGGTCCCGATACGCCGTGAACATCAAAAGGCAAAGCAAGGATACAACGAAGTTGAAGGACAGGCAATTTGCATGGCCAGAGACATGAGACACATTTTCCGATAGAGCTGTTCATGCTGGTACGCTATTCAGCTCTTTCAGAATCAGAGACCTAGAATTGCGGTCAGTTACCCAGACACCAGAGAACTGACGTAGCAGGCGCACTGATGCCTTGTCGAAGCATTCGGATCCAGCAAACCGACGCTACCGCGTTCAACCTCTCCGTCTTTGGCCCGACACCTTTACTCAACAGGATCTTTCTTCATTCATCGCAAAAACACGGCACCCGAAGAAAGAGGTTGAGAAATAAAGCTTTTGCAGCTTGTATTCACCTAAGAGTAGCCAATAAGGACATAAGTGGTCGAAAAGCTTTGGTCTACAGACACAAATTAAACTCACGTTGGGAGGCAGAGCGAGTCTCAGATGCTTTTGCCTTTTGCACCGTTTATTGCTGGCAGTAAAACATAAACTTCCAAAGATGGAGAGTTTGTACGAGGTTGCTTTACTCGGCGTAAACTGACTGGCACTGGACCATAACGACGTTTGATAGCAGCTGGACTTGTTTAAAGGTATGTTGAAAGAGGTGCTTTCGCACAGACTGTTCTGCAGCAAGGGCTGCAAGAATACCGGGCGCATCATGTATTGATGGCTTGCGGTGACGCGGGAGCAATTCGGCTCGACTGTCATCCAGTATGTACTGCTCAACCTTTTTTCTTGGACCCCTTGTGGACGTGCAAAGTGAACCAATGGATTTTTTGTGTCTCAGCGTGAGTATTGACATGCTTTTTCGGTGGATTCGTCTTTAACGTCGTGAAATTTGATTCATGTATGAAGCATGTTAGAAATCGGACCTAGTTAAAAGATAAGAGAGTAAGAACTCTGTCTGATGATTACTAGCGACAGACACTATGTACCTAGTTAAAAGATAAGAGAGTAAGAACTATGTACCGTAAGTATCTGTATGTTTCTAAGTAAAATATGAATGGCTTACCTCTGTCTGATGATTACTAGCGACAGAGGTAAGTTACATTATCTACGTCTCTTATATAGTGCTACAGATAAGACAAAGGGTGAAACAAAATATAATAGAGTATGTACAAGCTTGGTGGCATGTCCAAAAGGTTGGAACAGCTTGTGTCCAAGCGTCAGTACACAAGCTGTACCATTTGGCATACTTGGTCCACGAATAATTGTAGTCGGCCAAAGTGTGTTCACGGTGAAAAGAATAGTACCGCGGTTCAACACTCCTCCTCACCGAGAACACATGGACTCTCCTCCTCGCATGGAAGTCATGGCTCTTCCCTAGTGTAGCCCCAGAAGCTTCCTGAGTTTCATAAACTCAGCCCTCGTATGTGTTGACTTGGTGAAGATATCGGCAACGTTGTCTGCAGATGGAATGTACTTGAGTGATAATTCGTTGGATTGGACCCTTTCACGGAGAAAATGGTAATTCGTGTCGACATGTTTGACACGATAATGGAGGGTAGGGTCTTCAGAGAGAGAGATAGAGGCAGTATTGTCACAGGAAATCGTTGTTGGTCCCGGGGAAAGATGGTCGAGTGCATGTAGAACTGATCGAAGCCATATAGCTTCTTTAGCTGACTCAAAACCGGCCATGTATTCTGCTTCGCAAGATGAAGCCGCGACGGTCTTCTGTTTCTTCGCAGACCAAGATATCATTCCGGATCCGAGCGAAAAACTATATCCTCCAATACTTCTTCTAGTGTCGAGACAGTTGGCCCAGTCGGAGTCGGTATAACCGTGCAACTTGATCCCAGAGTTTATACCGCCGAGTGTCAAGCACAAGTCTCGAGTGCCCTTCAAGTACCTGACAACTCGAATAGCGGCATACCAATGAGCATAAGAATAGCAACTGAGAAACTGAGATAGTTGCTGTACTGCGTACGTGATATCTGGTCTTGTCCCAATGCACAGATAGATTAGACACCCGACCAACGACGCATATGGGATACGTTCAAGCTCGGCGCGCTGGTCAGGAGTTAGCTGATCCAAGTCTGGTCTGCGTAGCTTGAGTCCGGGATCCATTGGGGTTTCTGGGATGGATTGAGTTGTTGTATATTGCCCAAACTGTTTGACGATGCGGTCGATAAGGGCAGTTTGCGAAAGTAAGAAGGTCTTCTCCAAGCGGTTACGAGTGATGCCGATTCCTATGCAGAATTTTGGCTCTCCCAATTCAGAAATAGTCCATTTTGTCTTCATTTGCGATTTGAAACGTTCTGCCTCATCTGAATTGTCGGATACAATCAGGAAATCGTCAACATGGACTGCGGCTATGACAGTTCCCGACTTTGTTCGCCGATAGTACACGCACGGTTCACATCCCAATTGAGCGAATCCCCATTCAATCATTGCCGCGTGTAACGTCTTGTTCCATATGCGACCGCTCTGCTTCATCCCATACAAACTCTTCTTCAGCCTCCACACACAATTCTCCTTCCCAGGTTCTCGAAATCCCGCAGGTGGTTCCATATACACAATTTCATCGTCAGGGAGAACTCCATGTAAGAAAGCCGTCTTTACGTCGATCTGCTGAACATTCCAATCTAGGGCCGCCGCAATATGCAAGAGGATACGCCATGATTCCATGCGCGCAGTCGGTGAGGTGGTCTTCGTAAAATCCCTGCCGTATACTTGTTCAAATCCTTTGAACACGAGACGAACCTTCCAACGAACAGGCTTCCCGGTTTCATCACGTTTTATTGTAAAGACCATTCGCCCTTTGTGGATTTTTGCTCGGGCTGGTACAGAGGATCTGTCGATAAGGTCGTAAACTTCGTGGGCTCTGAGTGAGTTATGTTCGTCATCTTTGGCCGTCTTCCACTTTTCAAAATCCCCAGATTGTTGCGCCTCCTGCCAATTTCGTGGTTCATCCTCAAACTCCAAATTTTTCATGTCGTCTGCTACTGTCGCATAGATTTGGGCTAGAATGTCTCCATCCTCAGGTTGAATATCAAGGGCAATGGTTTCGGTGATGAGTGCTTGTAATTCTTCGAGTGCTGGTGTATCCATATGTGCTTGATCCACAGGTTGTACCTCATTCCGCATGGCTGCGATTGTTGATTTTCGTTCGGCTCTCTCATTCTCAACACGCTTCGCACTATCCCTAACCTCTTCCAAAACCTTCTCAAGCCGTGTTCGCTGGTCTCGTTCGGGGTCGTTTCGGGCAGCAAGTCTTGTTGACCGTCGAGCAGATTCCACAGAGGCCAATTGTTGTCCTGCAGGTTCTGATACGTCTGTTTCAGGGGTGGGATCGGGAATGTGGTCGGCGGTATTATTGGCTGGTTCATGGGGAGCATCAGATACTGGGGGCTCTGAGATAGTCGGTGGAATCACGATATCCTCCTCCTGAGTGATGTCAGGGTGTTGGGTATGAGATGCGGGGTTATTCGGTGGAGGGTTAGGTTCCCTGGTTAGTGTTGTAGGATTACTCGGTTGATGTTCATGGCTTTCAATGAATTTGACGTGGTATGATGAGACTATTTTTCGGGTAGGTCGATGATAGCAACGATAGGCCTTCGCATTCCGCTCGTATCCGACTAGGACACATTCCACAGAACGTTGGTATATCTTCGGGTTATGAGTTTGGGTTAGTACAAACGCTCTGCAGCCAATCTCCCTCAAGTGTGATAGATCGGGTTTTTTGTTGTGCCATAGTTGGTACGGTGTAGTCCCTTTCAGTGACTTTGTAGTTGTCCGAGCGTGCAGGTATGCCGCCGTCAGGTAGATCTCATCCCATAAGAAATCCGGTAGTTTTGCAGCAATCATCATAGCCCGGGTTTTGTTCATGAGAGTGCGATGCATTCGTTCAACTCGTCCATTGTGAGCAGATGTGTGGGGTGCGGTAAAACGAAGGGTTATGCCTTTATGTTTACACCATTGTTCCATCGCGGTCGACTTCAACTCTCCATTATCAACCTGTAGTATCTTAACCTTCAATCCAGTCTCGCGTTCTCTCGCTTCAACCCAAGCTTTCATCTCGTTCAGTGATTTATCTTTTGTCGATAAGGGAATTGACCACGGATGAGAAGTGAAATCATCAACGATATTCATTACATAGTGATTACCGGTGCGAGACTTTACAGCATGTGGTCCTGATAAATCCACGAAGACTTTCTCTAACCTACGTGTAGCTCTATTGCCCTCCTCCCTCTTCTTTGGTACCGAACTCTGAACCTGTTTTCCAAGGATGCAGGAAGGACACTTAGAATGGGTGTTGGCGGAGGAGAGGTCAATAGTCATACCTTCGGCCGATTTATTCTTCGCCATATCATGAATGATTTGTGAGTAAGGGTGGCCAAGGCGGCCATGCCAGGTGCTGATGGGTGGGTCTCGGGAGAGGTATGCATGGTTGAATTCAGGGTTCTCAATGTTGAGTGAATAGAGTCGTCGAGAGGATGAAATGGAGCCTCGAGCAACAAGGGCTTTACTAGATTTGTCAGTAATCCAGCACCCTTGGTCGTCAAAATGGGCAACAATATTGGAGTGATGTGCCATCGCACTGATGGAGATTAGTCGAACAGCGGCTTCTGGAATGAATAGGCAATCAGAGAGCGTGATGTTTGATCCCTTAGCAATTCGTAGCTTAATATCCCCAACCCCTAATGCAGTAATTTTCGATCCTCCGACACCTTTAACCAATCTCGGAGGAATAGGACGTAGGGTCAGGAAGTCAGAGCGGTCTGGACTGATGTGTACGGTTGCACCAGTGTCTAGGAGAAAAGGGAGTTCGGATAAGGAAATTTTCGTACGGGAGTGTTGATTCATTGGTTCCACAGTGATAGCCGCTAAATCAACGTCTCTCCGCCTCTCGCGCCAGTCAATTGTGGCCTTAGGATCTTCAAGCGCAAGCCATCCTTCATATTCAATCCGTTCAGCATCGGTAACTTCTGGTGTAGTCAAAGAGTCGATGGACGTGATTGGATCAGAAGCTAGTCCTGCAAATTCCTGCATATGAGCCGATGAGATGGTAGAAACCACAGTGTTCGTGTCAAGATTGAATATATACGCCTGTCCATCAGATTTGAGGACAGTAAGGTTTGGCATTTTAGATTTCGAAGGGATATCACCCGTTTTCTTGTGATTAGCCTTGTCCTTTGCTCGTGCTGCTCTCGATTCTTCAATTGTCTTCCCTGCCATTCCCCCACCAGGTGCAATACACCATTGACTAAGATGACCAATGGGTCTACTGCAGTTCTTGTTTTCACAACGAATCGGATTTGAAGACCTTGACCGAGAGTTGGAGTGGGTGGAGGATAAAGCAATGTCATCGACACGGGATTCGGAGTCAACGAGACCCTGTGCCGTATCTAAGGCACGTTTGATATCTGTAGAGTCATAGCGTCGTCGGGAGGGCTCTTTGTCAGGGTCGATATCCGGACCATCAGATGTAGCAAGGGCTTGTGCGACATTTTCACGAGTAGAACGTAGTTCTGGAATCCCAGACATTGAGTTAATCATAAGGATGCATAGGAATAGTTCAGGAGAAGGGGCGCCCATAGCCCAAATCCGCTTGTTGAGTGTGGTAAGTTTGGAAGAGGTAGATGCGAATTTTTCGGAGGCAGAGTAACGGATAGCCAGGGCATCACGGATGAGTTGGACCTGTTTAACGGGTCCTTCCTGAGAATGACGGTCCTTGAGTTTAGTCCACGCCTCCTCAGCCGTGGTGGCATCATCGATGATCTCTTGTTCAGATTCTGATATAGTAAGGCCCATGAAGCCAAGAATACTGCCATTGTTCGCCCACCAATTAGAATAAGCTCTCGGTTCAGCAAAACGGTTTGGTTGAGATACTCTCCCAGTGAGATAAGCATCAGCACCTTGGTTCATACGGAGACATTGAATGAATTGTCGTGACCATGTCGTCCAATTGTGAACATCCTTGCTGAGTGCGTCATGTTTGAAAAGTGTTGTGTTTAGGGAAATTGCAGAGACAGATGGACGGGTAGTATCGGAATTGAAAGGAACTCCAGTGTGTAATGGGTTAGATAACTGGCCTGGTTTCTTGGCAGGACTACCAGAGGTAGCATCAGATGTGTCTCCCATGGCAACGATTCAGGCAGAATTTGCACGGCGCAGCACGATTGGGTAGTACACGTGAAAAATAGAGGGTTTTGATCTATGTGTATAAGGTCGGTTTCCAACGTCGATTTGAATTCAAACGACAGATAAGCCCATAACCTGTTAGAAATCGGACCTAGTTAAAAGATAAGAGAGTAAGAACTCTGTCTGATGATTACTAGCGACAGACACTATGTACCTAGTTAAAAGATAAGAGAGTAAGAACTATGTACCGTAAGTATCTGTATGTTTCTAAGTAAAATATGAATGGCTTACCTCTGTCTGATGATTACTAGCGACAGAGGTAAGTTACATTATCTACGTCTCTTATATAGTGCTACAGATAAGACAAAGGGTGAAACAAAATATAATAGAGTATGTACAAGCTTGGTGGCATGTCCAAAAGGTTGGAACAGCTTGTGTCCAAGCGTCAGTACACAAGCTGTACCATTTGGCATACTTGGTCCACGAATAATTGTAGTCGGCCAAAGTGTGTTCACGGTGAAAAGAATAGTACCGCGGTTCAACAAAGCATAGTGCCAATAACTGAAAACGATAAATTAATGGAAGGAAGGAAGGAAGGAAGGAAGGAAGGGTTTATTAACCTTAAACCGGGTAAGGTCCAAGAGTTGAACACCGGCCGGTACAAACCCAGTCTAATGACTCTTGTAGTCTTGAGTGGACAAAAGGTCAATGCGTTGGCAAAAAGGTTGAGAACGAAAATTTGAGGTGTGTTTTGCCTTTTGCTTTCGGTTTTGCCTTGGGACTCAAAATAGGACTTCCAACAGGATTCGTTACAAGCTTGCCGTCGTTACGATTAGGCAGCTTCTCAGCGGACCCGGGTTATTCTGAACAACGGTGGTCACTGCTATGACCAGCTCAGCCCTTGAGCTCGATATCACAATAGTTTCTCTGACAACGATGCTGGGAAAGACCCTTGTGATGGTCTCCAGTGCGGTTTCCATTTCAAGCCGGCGCTGGTCAGAACTGCTCGTCTATTCATTGTGCCACTCGACTCTCAGACGCATGTATTATGCGTCAGCCTCTCAAGACGTAGAACAATGCTGTTTCTCCGACATTTAAAGAACTTGACCGTTTGCATGCCTCTACTCCGATCCTGTTCTTATTCTACAGAGATTCTATCCGCAGGTGAGTTATCAATGTTGCTGGTCATCTCAAGCTAATTTCTGATTCTTAACAGATGTCTTCCCCGCAAATGCCAGTTCCTACCCGCCCTGACTTCATGTCTCGGCCCCGGAACCCAGACAGTCGACTCCTTGACAAAAACGTCCCTATCACCCCGGAAGAGAGGATGCGCTACCAACAGTTCCTCGATCGCTTCCCAGCTCAACTCGCACTTTTCGACGACCACATCGCCAAGATGGCCTATGCCCTGAACATCTTTCACTACGCTCGCGACAAACTGCTTTTCACGCGAGACCTCTACAAACAAATTCTCGATATTAAACGTCCTCACATCAACATGCTTCCAGAAGCTGTCTTGCTCCGGATCTTTTGCTTCCTTCGCGACGACGAAGCTGAAGAGGTCTCGAAAGCCCATCACCTGTTTCGAGAAACCAATTTTGTGACGGGATATGTTTCTCGTACATGGGTAGATTATCATGACACCGTTTGGCCTCATATCGGGAGTAAGCGCCGGAACCCTGTTCCTTGGTTATTATCGAAAGTTTGCAAGGGCTGGTATGAAATCCTCAAAACGTGTCCTTCGATGTGGAAACATGTATACTTGGATCTGGGAGCGACAAAAGAGTCTTTGGCTATGGAATGCGCAACGCTGCAAGTGTCATATTCTCGGCCGGAGGTTTTACAGGTCTTTGTAAAATCTACACCTTGGTTTCCAAAGAACGATGGGCCGGGTGTCATAACGTTTGTGAAAGGGAGGGAGAAGGAGAATCAGGCTGGCGATGGGAAGGAGAAGCCTCACGGTCTTACGTTGACTAATACCGGTGTCAATGCCAAACGAGGTACTAGGGTCTTCACTGCCGACAGTTGTCATCCTTTCCTTCAACCTATCATAACTGACGCGGGCAGAGTGGGCTCGTTGGTTCTGGAAATTCCACTGGATGACTATGACGCGCTAGCCAAGATGCGAGGAAGGCTTGCGTCCCTTCACACTGTTACTGTTCACATTCCGCCGTCCTTTATCCCTCGTCCTATGACCGATGTACTTCACTATCTATCAAAAGGTGCCTCTCCAAATGCTCGTAATGGTGACAGGATCGATCTCCTTGGAGACGCTCCTCGTTTACATGACTTTACACTTTGTGGATACGATGTCGACCTGGTTGATACCATTCAACGTTTTGCGCTTCCAAGGAACCAACTCTCTCACTTGGCTGTCCATTCTCACTCGGCATCTTTGAAACCGAGTAGTGCGAAGCCGTCGATGGAATTGTTCACAGAACGTTTCTTGGACATTGTGAAGAGTCAAAGTCGGTTGCGAACCTTGGTCCTTTACAACCTGATTCCAAGCATTCTGGAATCCCCTGCAGTTCCGACAAGGGCTCAGAGGAAGGCCAGGAAAGTGAAAAGGGCTCAAACGCAGTCTGCGTCGGTCATAGGCGACGCAGAGTCTCCAATAGTCCATTCCGAACTCTATAGCATAAGGCTAACTATTACCGCAGAGGCCCTTCCTCTCGTCCTCAAGGACCTCACCACTCCCAAGTTGAACTCGTTGGAACTCTTTGTTCCAAGCGGACGTATTCCATTTTCAAGCGTTGCAAAGTTTCTCAACAAGAGTCATCGTGCGACGTCTACTACAGAGGGTACCGGCCAGCCTTCGCTGAGACGTCTTGTCATTCTAACACAGCCCCGGGTTCAAGTTTCCTTCACAGAAGCAGAACTAGCTGCTGTCTTTCAAGCCGCTCCTGGAGTGACGGAGCTTAGCCTTGTGTATTTCCCGAATTTCGTTTACCAGGATGGATTCCTCGACAGGTTACTCGCTCTGCCGTCTACAACTCATCCCGGCCCCGAAATTCTCCCTCTGCCCTACCTGGTCTCCTTCCAGGTATTCCTGCCAATGACTGATAAAACTATTGCCGACTGTGTAGCAACAGTTTTCAGTATGATGCTACATAGGCTGGAACTCGAACACACTTTGATGACTTCGAATGCTAGACCGGGCCTAATGGATCGTGCACTGAGGGTTGGTGCTGGGATGAATAAATACACTGGTACTTGTCTCAAGGGCATCTTTATTAGAGTTCGGAGGCGGATGATGAAGAGTGTGATGGATTCGTTGGAGAAACCGCCGTTGCAGCAACTTCATTCCAAGTTACGATGGAAAAATATTCACGTCGCTGTATCACCATGCTAGTAGACGCCCCTGGTGTCGTAGAACATGGATGCGGGAGACGAGACGAACTTGTAATGTTACCAGGGGTAAAAGATACGTCTAATCCGGATGCATCGGGTCAGAATGTCATGGCAAGTTGGAGTAAGATGTTCTTTGTGCCTACTTAAGTACACGAATAAATTTTTACTGGGGCTTGTATGGTCCGAACATGGTTGTCGGTAGTCAATTATCTTGCATCACATGGTCTTGGTTTGATAAGATTACTTCTATCGCTGGGACGACGCGGCCTTTGCGGGCTTTATCACCCTTGCTTTCATCTATTCCTCGTACTCAGTTTTAATTAGTATCTCTTGGATACTAGTCAGCTGAAGACGGAGCCCGACTTAAACTCAACTTTGGACTATCTTTCACCCGCGTGCCCTCGGGAGTAGCTCGGAGGTTTACCTTGTCTGGTTCTGATGACCTCCCCGCGTTTGGCGCCGGACAAAGTTCGGTGAAATTGTTACAACTGTTAGTCCGGAGGTGGCTCGTCTATCTGCATAAATACCAGTGCAACTCACACTCTCCCTTCCTATTATCGCCCTCATTTCACGAGTGGACGCTCAACTACCTACCCCAGCCTTTTCTATAACTTCGGACAAAAGTTTTTCATCATGCCGCCCTCCGACTTTGCCAATGCAAACTTGGACGAAGTTGTCGACAAATTGACAATGGAAGAGGCTATTTCTTTGATTGCTGGTGTCGGATTTTGGCATACAGCTGCAGTGGAGAGACTGGGCGTTCCTGCTGTCAAGGCAAGTCGAGTTTTGACTCTTCACAAGCCGATACTGATGCAATTTCTCCTATCTACCTATTGCTCACTCCAAATGTAAACTACAACCATCGTCACGCGACATGTCGCTCTTTACAATTTGTAGACTAGTGATGGACCCAACGGTGTTCGAGGCAATCATTTCTTCATGAGCACCCCTGCGAAATGTCTTCCTGTATGTGTTTTGTTCGTTTTACCCATTTGTCTTTCGTTTCTCTCAACACTATTCTTGATCCACAGTCTGCGACTGCCCTTGGAGCTACGTTCGACACAGAACTCATCGAGAAGATTGGCCGTGACCTTCTTGGGCCGGAAGCCAAAGCTAAAGCAACATCCATCCTATTGGCTCCTACTTGCAACATTCAACGTGTATGCCGCGTACCTACCTTATTTTTCTTGACTCTCGCTGAATCTATAATGTAGAACCCGCTTGGTGGTCGAGTAAGTACCGCGAGAAACGCGTCGTGGATACCGAAGAGCCTTAATTCATTTGTCCGCGAATAGAGCTTCGAAAGTTTCTCAGAGGACCCTTACCTTTCTGGTATGATTTCTGCAGCATACGTGAAAGGTGTCCAAGCAGCAGGTATTGGAACGGCGATCAAGCATTTTGCGTGAGTAAAACATTCTTTCTCGAGCGTATATTCTATTTGACTATTTCTGGAACTGACCCTTCGATCCTTCCAGTACCAATGACAAGGAAAATGACCGTATGGCTTATGATAGCATTATGAGCGACCGTGCTTTGAGGGAAATCTACTTGATGCCATTCATGTTAGCGGAAAAGTACGCAAAGCCTTGGTCCTACATGACTGCGTGCGTGTTCCAAAATATCCTTTTCGCAGATAATTTGACATGTAAATCAGTTACAACCGTCTCAATGGTACTCATCTCTCCGAGAACCCTTACGTCCTCCAGCGCATTCTCCGAGGGGAATGGGGCTTTCAGGGCATGACCATGTCGGACTGGTTTGGGATATACTCGATCGACCACTCTATCAATGCTGGTCTTGATTTGGAAATGCCCGGAACGAACAAATGGAGGACCTTGGACCTTGTTTCAAGGAGCATTGGTTCGAGGAAGATCACTCTAAGAACAGTGAAAGAGAGAGCAAGAAAGGTACTTGAACTTGTAAAAAGATGTGCGGCAGAAGCTCCTGAAGTGAGTTAGAATTCTGAATGCTGTGACCTTTCAGACTAACTGGTTAATAGTGCCTCGATGGCGACGGTATTGAGAGGACTCTAAACGACCCTACTCACTCCGAGATGATGCGTCAAGTTGCCTCTGAATCCATCGTTCTTCTCAAGAATGAGACGAACCTGCTCCCTCTCAACCCTCAGTCCCTCAAGAAGATTGCTATTGTTGGAGGAAATGCCCAAGCTGTCATTGTTTCCGGTGGAGGTTCGGCTGCATTGAAACCGTCTTACTTCATTTCTCCGTACCAAGGCCTCGTCGACGCCCTCAAGGAGTTAAACTCAAATGTACAGATCGATTTCTGCGAGGGTGCAAGAACTTATATGAACCTTCCAACTCTCGAAAACCTGTTGACGACCTCCAAAGATGGCAAAGAGAACGGATGGACAGCCAACTGGTTCGCTCATGAAAGTGATGAAAGTATGAAAGCTCTGGAGAAGCCTTTGGAGGGTCAGGAGAGGTTTGTCGATGAGACCAGGATATTCATTAGTACTTCCTATCCCGCCGCATTGACCAAGAGATGGACTTTGAAACTGAAAGGATGGCTGAAACCTCAGGAGAAAGACACGGAGTGGGAATTTGGATTGACCAGTGCCGGGAGGGCAAAGGTAAGGATCGAGACATCCCACGAGCTGCGAATAGTAATCGTATTTTTATTGCTGCAGCTATTCATCGACTCTCAACTCATTATAGACAACTGGACGACCCAACGTCGTGGTGATGCATTCTTTGGATCTGGTTCCATCGAGGACAAGGGAGTTTTCACCTTGAAATCAGGCGTGGCACATGAAGTTGAAGTTGTGTTCTGTAATGTCCGAGCGCCCGCACCGGAGAATGGGGATCCAGATGAGCTTGTGATGGACAGGTAAGTATCTTTATTTAACGTCCGACCGGAACAGTTATGTATTGATCTGACAATCAATAGCAATCCTGGTGTTCGCCTTGGTGGTGCTCCATTGGTAGACCCTGACACTCTCATGTCTCGCGCTGTTACCATTGCTAAGGATGCTGACGCCGTTATCGCCGTCGTGGGTTTGAATGCCGATTGGGAGACGGAAGGCAATGACAGAACGACGCTTGCACTCCCAGGAAGGACTGATGAACTGGTGAATAAGATAGTGGAAGCCAATAAAAACACTGCTGTTATTGTTCAGTCGGTTAGTGATTGGCTTTCGAGCTTCTCGGATCTACTCACACCTCTCTACAGGGATCGGCAGTCCTAACGCCATGGGCAGATTCAGTCCCTAGTATCTTACATGCATGGTACCTCGGAAATGCCACTGGAGCTGCCATCGCTGATGTGGTGTTTGGAAAGGTAAGATATTGATGATCCACTATTTTATCGTACGTTCGAATAACTTTTCAAAAGGTAAACCCTTGTGGTAAGATGAGCATGACTTTCCCAAAGAGAGAAGAGGACCTTCCTACATACGGGCATTTTGGCAGCGAAGGAGGAAAAGTCAGATATGGAGAGAATATGTATGTGGTAAGTATTCAAATCTCACATCTGTCAAGGACTCACAGTGGAGGACCTTGCCGTGACCGTGATTATCCTAACCCATTCCGTCGTTTAGGGATACAAACATTATCATCACCGCAAAATCTCCCCTCAATGGGCCTTCGGCCACGGTCTTTCTTACACCACATTCTCGTTTTCCTCCCTGAATCTTTCTATTCCCGCCATCTCGCCCGAAAAGAAGGAAATTGACTTGAAAGCTACTCTGAAGATTACTAACACTGGTAACGTCGCCGGGTCAGAAGTCTTGCAGTTTTACGTTGCACTTCCACCAAACCCTGAGGAGAAAGAGGTTTCTCATCCATTATTGCAGTTGCGTGCCTTCATCAAGGTGAAGAATCTCAAGCCAGGTGAAGAAAGAGAAGTCGGAGTGACGATGGACAAGTATGCAGTATCGTGGTGGGATGAGACTAGGCCAGGATGGAATATGGGCAAAGGATGTTGGGTTGTAGATAAAGGAATCTACAAGGTCAAGGTTGGTACCAGCTCTCAGGACTTCAAGCTGGAAGGGGAAGTAAAGGTAGAGAAGGGTTTCGAGTGGAATGGGTTATAAGTCAATATGACTGTAACGACTGGGTCTGTACGTCTATGAGTTAGTTATGACCGTGTATGACATTAGCTACTGTACTATAGTATCTCTCAATCTCACGTGTAGCACAAGTATTTTCCAAAACGACTAGTACATCCGCAGCTCTCACTTAGGCGATCAGGCACGACAGTTCATTAGGTTCATAAATTTTTGGACAGCCTCCAACTACCGAAAGGTGTATACTGGCCCAAACCACACAGCACAATGCTTAAATTTAGAACTTCGCGCCAACAAGAAGGGGCGATTCAAATTCCTTCAAAGCTGTTGTTCTAGCGCAGCCACAATACATCCATTGACAGTGTGATGGATATCGATGGGCCACCCTAATTCCTCTGAGCGCTGAGCGCTATGCCGTGGCATTATGAAAAGACCTCCAGTACGCCCAGTTCCATGTACTTACATTGATATCTTGCTTTATATACTGAAAGAATGTAAATAAGGATGCCTACTCAAAAGTCATGATAGCGAAATTTGCCACCTCCGTCGGCCGTCGGAGAGGGATCTACCTGTGGGCTAAAATTAGCCGTTTCGCCGGCTGTCAACTACACATACTCGTGCATATAAAAACGCGATACAAGGGACGTCCAGCCATACTTCAAGTTCTCACCCAACTTTGAACCAGCACTCAGGCGCTGACGAATTCAAGTCCCGATGGCCACCACGACTATCAATTTCGCCAAGCTAGTTGGCCAATATGACTCTCTGGCTGCTGCAATTATCTTTGCAATTTTATACGTGCCTCTGGCTGTCCGATTCGTTTTCTCCTTGATTCGAGAAAGGACGCGTATATTGTTTGTGCTAACTCTTTTCTGTCTCAGTGAGTAACTGGCCTATAATGAGTCGATTACTCCAGCTAACCGCGACATAGTCCGAATCACATCCTTTACTATACGTGCAGTTCTCGTTGGCTCAGAGGGCGCGGGAGAGAACGAAGGTCTCTTCATAGCCGATCAAGTCCTCTCGTCCATCGGTTTCGTCGGCTTACTTCTCTCAGCGCATGGGCTAGTTGTCAATCGGTAGGTTTAGATTCGTACCTTTGACCCTGAATACTGACCCTGGCCTCAGCCTCGAGCTCGACAATTCTGAGCCTTCCTCGCCTATCTCCCGTATCACCCGCAATAGGCGCATCTTTCGTCTGCTTACAACTACCGCAGCTGTCCTTGGTATCGTGGGTATCAACTACCTCACGAGCACAGACGCCTCGCAGCGATCTACTGGAGAAACACTAAAGAAAGTCGGCATTATCCTATTCTTGGTTCTGACTGTGAATGTGGTCATGTGTTCAAGGTGCGCAACACCCTCCCTTCTCGCTTACCAAGCCAACACGGGACTGCAGGTCTTTGTCGCAAACCCAAAAAAGCCACCCCAAATTGAGAATATACTAAGACGGAACAAGGATAAGCTTTTGGTGTTTTTGCAGAATTTCCACAATGACAAGGAGGGTGAGTAGCCTTGTTCCTCCGCTTGCTCCTTCTCACCCTTGTCCGCAGACGAACAATTTAGCGATGAGAAACAATTCCTCATCGTACAGATAAAGGGACTCTAGTCTGATCCCGTTTTCTGATTGATGATACCATTGTATATCATATCCCACCCTATATCCATCCCTTTTATGGCTTCATGGCATCCGTTATGGACACATTGCTGCAAGCACGTTGACCGAATAGGACAGTAGTCCTTTGCGGTCTTTCCCCACGATATCGATATGCCGTCCATACACCGCCCGTTCATCCATACGTCTGCCTATCTGGATACGCCGACCTTTTGACGTTCTTTACGCGTTACCCAATAATCTGCGTACTCTCCTTTTCTTGTCGTCTAGTCGTGTTGCCTTTTTTGTTTCCGTTTCTTGTACTACTATCGACAGCTTGTTTGTTTGTTTGTTTCTCTACAACTATTAGTATCGTCACTGCCTTGATCTCCTTTCGTCTCTTTCACCTCTGCCAGTCTGATTATCGTCTCTGTCTATCACATCAACTATCAACCATCAACCATCACCATCACTAGTATATACAGTTCACTCAATCTCACTCACTCTTGCTCAACAACGTATACTTTTTTTCATACAAAGACACATACATTGATTCGTTGCACGTCCCTCTGACTCGATCACTCGCTCACTCACACTCGCAACACGTACAACAGCTGTTCTATTACATACTCTCATTTTCATTCTCACTCGCTCTTCTTTTTTACACATACATACATACGCTCATTTTCGCAAGATACGTATATTACAGCTTACATACTAATAATGCACATACTTTACATACTAGCTAGCTATAGCTAGTCGTATCCGCATGTCGGTCTCGCAATGTTTGATTTTGATCTACTTCTTTTCTAGTAGCTACGTAACTCTTTTTTCTTCTTCAAGGACCCATTTTTGTATGTACGTATGCTGTAAACTTGCAGATTTGCACTTCTCGAACAATTTCTAGACTTGCGAGTTAGCTAATGTGCCATGAGGAATTTGGGTTTAGGTTTTAAGGTGCCCAAACGGATATATGAATAGCAAGGAAAGTAGGGTACCGACGGTGAATGAGCCAAGTCAGGTCAGATACTGGTCATCAGACAGTATGTACCAAAGGTCGAGTCAGATACCAACTATATCCACAATCATCCCTGAACACTTGAGCGGCCGTAAACGCCTCTCCAAACTCTCCCTCGGTAACCCTTCCATCAACGCCAACCTGACAGACTTTAGACAACGAACCCTCAACTTTGTTTTTGCATCATAATGTGACATCCACCGCGACGTGATTGTGTCTACTAGTGCAGATTCGTCGAAATCTTCCTTTTTGCCAACTTGAAGTGTCATCTCTAGGATCTCTAGATTGGGTAGGACAACTTCGGAGAGCCGTCCAGATGTTAGTGAGCAAAAGCCATCGCTGTGAGAGGTAAGAATGTGCAAGGATTGTACCGGTAGGACATCAGGGTTACTATAAGACGAGCGAAATTCCAGTCTAGTCACACTGGAAGAAGAGCGTAGGAGAGCGTGTAAACCAGCTTCAGACTGGAGGTCTACGAGGGTTAATTCGGAAAGACAATTTGACCGGAGCGTGAAAGAGGTAATCGTGATTGTATCCTGGGGATTTTCACGTCGGGCAGAGATCGCGTGTAGTGTGAGCTTGCGTAGGATGGGAAGAGCGAGTAGGGAAAAGAGTGCTTTGACTTGCTTCCAAGTTATCGAGCGGAGATACAACTCTTCGAGTTTGCCTAGGCAGAACCCTTGTTCGCGGTTTTCAGTATTGACAGAAGCAGATATAAACTCTAATTCAAGAGAGCAAAGCCGCGAGCAACGTGTTGTCAGACTTTTGATAAAGTCAACCATGGGAACGCTGATCCACGCGTCTGTCATCTGCAGATGCTGAACATGCTCCAGAGGCAAGTGATCCGGTATCTCTCTGAATCCACGCAAAACCACTTCCTGGAGATGAGAAGAGGCTCCAGCAAAAACGCCGATTGGACAAGCACCCTCGTGGAAACGCTCCAAGGTCAAACTTTTCAAAAGCGGGAGATCTCTTTTGAAGTCGAGCGACCTTTCGTTCCATTCGGAAATGCTATGGAAGAGTAGACAGACACTACCCCAACGGTGGCAATTGTCTGTAAGCAAACGCATGGTACCTATGGAAGACGCAGATTTTGGTCCATGAAAGGATGTAAAACCGTCATCAAGGGTAATCTTGAAAGACAATGGGAGCTGATTCGAGAGCGGGAGATAGATCCTGAGTAGCTCAAAGGTGGAATCTATGTTGTAGTCTCGCGAAAGGGTCATGGAGAAATGCGACCAAAGGTGCGAGGTACCCCGTGAAACACTATGCCAGAGTTTGCACACCTGACCCAACTTTAATCCGATGAGTGGTGATAGAGGTATACGAGTTTTAGGTGGAATCTCTTCGGATACGTGAAGAAAGATTCTCGCCAGTACCTCGGTTGGTAGCCTACGAATGGGCGAAAGATACGAATTGCGGATATTTATGTATTGCTTCAACCCGTCCCGTTTCTTCTCTAAATCAAGTACAAGCTCCTGAAGCGATAGAATATCTTGCTCGTAGTCCGCGATATCCTTTTCCGCTTCATTTATGGAATGAGAGAGTTGTTTAGTTTCGGGAGGTGAGGGATAGCCTGGATTTCTTATGCAATCTAGAGCCGCCTCCATGTCGATTTGTGATATGCGAGGTTGGAAAGGCGGCAGTCTCTGCCATGACAACATGATGGTTACTGGAAAATGTGCTGAGAGGAAATTATGGTGCTTGCAGTGAAGAGTTCAGAGACGTCTCCGATAAAAAGTCAAGAAGAACTAAAGTTCCCATATGGTCCCGGGATCGATGATGTACTGCCATCGGGATGCTTCCGGCGCTCAGCTCTTGTCCGGTTAATAAACTCCTCCTCCCACGACCTCTATCTTGCCGTACACCAAATTTTTCGATTCCTCGAGGGTGCGAATCCAGTATTACTGGGTCTCAGCCTTGGATTGGGTTATACTATTCTGAAGCGCCGAGAATACCTGTTTCGTATTATGACAGAAAGACAAATTTTACTACATTTGTTGGATAGCACTTAAACCGGCAGCTCTTCTTCCACCATGATGATATCTCAGTAATACTCCAGAACAAAATTTTCTTTGCTTCCTCCAGAAGCATCGATGCGATCTAATCCATTGACGAGCTCCAAAATACTGTATCTCTGATGGTCTTCTACCAAGGGTACTATTTTACAAAAAACAGAGTCTGTGAAACCGTTAACAGGCATAAAATACTGATCAGTCAGACTTACTCGCATATGAACTTGTCAGCAAATCAGTCCGCCTCCCAAAGGCAATCAATTCGTCGACAAATATTCTGCGTCTGTGCGGGTCTGCGACCGAGATTATTGTTTTGCAGACCTGGGAACCAAAGCGATGACTTGAGAGCAAAGGCAAGAATCCTCTGAACCTATCAAGAATCGACCCTTTATCGAGCTCGGGGACGTTCTGAAATATTGCCAGGACCACCTTATGCTGTTATAATTGAGTTCATCTCCCTACAATCCAAAGGATCAAACTTACACCATCATGAAGATAGGAGAGCGAAATGACTGAATATGACAGATCTTGAACAATCGATACAACGGAATTCAACGGCGAATACTCGAGTGCGGACTTGATCACTTTGTAGCCGTGTTTGTGCTGGGATAAAGCTACTGAAATTCCACAGAGGGAGGTCGTAAATTCAAGCTCAGATTGCGGAAACGTCTTCAACATTACTTCCAAAATCTGTTCATGAGAATGCTTTTTACTAATAAGTTGAGGTTTAAAGGTTAACCTACATGGCTCCCTGTTTCACTATATGCGCACGTCACCAAACCGTCATTACTTAGTATCTCATGAACAAACTCTTCTCGTTGCCTGGAAGTCATTCTTGGGAAGGCCTGTGCATCGTTTTGTCAAAAGAAATGTAATATTCCGGCTGCCACTGACCTTCTCAACAACGCGGGAAGCACAGGGGTGAAGCACCAAGGACAGAGCATGGCCTCTCATTGCTTTAATAATCTCCCGCACCTGCCAAAACGTCCCCACTTCGAGCATACTTTGTATAACCTACAAAGTAGCCATGAGTCCAAAAAATTGCAGACACGGTTTTAAACATACATGACTGGCATAGTCGTGTTTCATACTCCTTAGTACATGCATCGGAACCATCTCTCTGAATAACCTCGTTCTGGAAGTCTTATCGTAAGTAGAAGAAAGGGCGCGCCGAATGAGAATAGAGCCCTCTCTGTCATAAGAGAACTCTGGACAGGAACCGAGAATATGCTGTAAGACCTTTGAGGGCGGACATCAAATGATCAGCGGGCAACTTACCTCCAGCCGCCAAGTTCCTTTGGCTTTACTGGAGTGAAATTTTTGGAGAATTGCGCAAGCCTCTTCATTAATTGGTTCAGCGGACGCGGGATGCAAACGTTGAGCTCTAACGAGCATATTGGAGAAGCAGTAGGTAAGGAACGAACGGCGGGTTAAGACACGTCTTCGTTCAACATGATAAACAGACCCATACCGCGTACCGAGTCACAGATCTAACCAAGTGCTGGAATCGAAACTTCCTAATTTTGAGACTGATCGATCGGTCTCAAGATTTTAAACTCCGACAAATGCGACCGACTGAATCAACTCCAATTGCAAAGGACAGGGCGTACTCCGTGTACTATGAATATTGCTCGTGAGGCGTTTGTGCACCAAGAATCTTACTCATATGTACACTTAACAATTGTGGTGTGCATTAAAGGATCCGAGTCTTGCGTCGTTCTCGTGTCGGAACGGGAGATCCTCCGAGTCTTCTGCGCTGCCTTTATCACTGGCGCGACGGTCTCAGAGATCGTGGACAATATCTGCTAGAACTATTAGCGACTGCCATCGACTAGGACGGGCGCCGACCGGCAGGTGTCGGAGTCTTAAGACTGGGAAGGGTGCCGAACGATGCCACCAGAAGAAAAGCGTCAAGGTTGTTATATAAAGGAAAAGAATTCAAGTCCATACTACATAGTATGATACCCAATTGGAACGGAAATCATCTACGGGTCCAAGACACCGGATAATTCAAAGATCAGTTGGCACCAGGAAACAAAGGCTCGTCGACCTGACAGACGGTTCCATCTGCAGGTAATTCTCCAGTAGCAAAGTAAGTTGCTAGATGCTGGCTAGTACAGTTAGACTGCACAATCAAGGATGTATGCTGTTCGAGAAACAAAATTAGCGCCATTTTGGTCAAGAAAGCAGTGTAGAAAATAATGGTACATACTCCAGGGGAGTTTTGAACTAGGACAGCAGAGCCGGGGAACATCGAACTTGTTTTTCTTGTACTAGGGATTTCTTAACAAAATGAAATCTGATGTACGACCGTGAAATAAACTCACGATACCAATGGCGTTCGCGGGTCTGCACAATTACAATCACAATTTGAGAGGGGTCCTAGACATCTCGAATGTCACTCACCCGCTGTATTCCCAATAAGTAGAAGAGGAGTGCTTGTGTTGGCTCCAACTGGACCTGGGCAAGGATTAAAACGACGGCGATATCACCTGGTAGAAATGAACATGCCTTGGAAACGATCACTGGGATGAAACTTCCACCCTCTAAAAAGTGTTTGAAAGGTGAATAAATCAAAAACAAGGCAAAAAACCCACGCGCATCTATTTCTGATAGGCAACACAAACATCCCAGCAAAAGTAGAGTTGATGTTCGCCATAGTCTCTCGCAGGTCTGAGACAGTAGCGTTAAGAGGATCTGCATCGGAGCATAGTATTGCGATTTGTGCCCCTAATATGTTAAGAACAAGTTCAGAAGCGACATTCACGTTAGGGCCACCTCTGAATATCCTGATGAGAAGGTAGCAGAAGAAAAAGCAGGAGGCAGTACTTGCATCATCTCAAAAATTATGGTCCCGTTTCCGTTTGACAAATCCGCCAACCCGGTGGCCAGTGTTTGAAATAGTGGATAGGGTGTACTTATTGCAGTAAAGACGGCATTTCTCAGAGCGTCATAGGTGAGGACGCCAGATGTCTCCCCAGTAAACACGGGAGCAGGTTGTGAGCGCAATGAAGCGTAGATGGTTTCAAGGTTGTCAGCAATTTTTGAGGGTGACGACGCATAGAAAGGGCATGCTTCAGGTCCGGCGGAGTGACATCCGTCGAAGAAGGTTTGCATCGCCTTGTCTGCGTCCAATAGACCAGTTGTCGTAAAGCCATCTGTGACAAGTCTGTCACTTAATGCCAGTGACTGTAAAGATTATTGAGATTCCATACTTCCAAAGTAGTCATCCATGTCCACGCAACCTGTAACCTCCAACTCTGAGCATGTTGACAGGGAATTTGCGAGGATCCTTACCATCTAGAACCATGCGACCGACTCGTTCCTATAAATCCATACAACAATAAGATTGTGATGACCCAGAGAGCGTCGGTATAACATGCCGGGAACATAGTGGCAAACGTAGCTCCAAGAGCAGTACCATAGCTTCAGGATGAAGATCAGCCATCAATTTCCAATCTATTCCCTCGACGCACGATTGTCCAAAATATTGTAGCTTTTCTTGACCCAGGGCTTCGACCATTCCAAGCATATCGCGGGCAACGTTGCCCGTATGAACAAAGTCAAGTAGACCATTATCGAGAGCTCGAGCCGCTTGTCCGAACGCCTGGTATTCCGCCCATGCCTCAGGCAATGCGTCTGAGGTGGAATTCAGATCAGAATACTCTCGACTAACTGCGAGAGGGATTGTCACGTTCGGCGTCGAAAAGACGACGCCTGAGGTGTGGATCAGTACTCCGAGACTGGAAAAAATCACACAGAAAAACCTACCGCGAGGATCAAATCCTATCACGTCAAACTGATTTCCAAATCTTTCTTGCAGTGCTTCCCCGCCCTCAGGCCCTCCCAAGATGAGAGTCAAGACACCAGGCCCTCCTGGGCCTCCTGGGTTCACGAAGATGGGACCACCATACTCTAAACCATTTTCCATAGTGGCGTTCAGTTTGACCATAGCGATCGCAGTAGATCCGACACCAGGATTGGAGTAGTTGAGTGGTGCCTGATATGCCATCTCAATCATCCTGCTCAAACGAGCCAAGGGAAATTTTGGCACAATACCTGAAAACGAGCACATTGAAACCCAGGATAGCAATCGACCCAGGAGATATTCGTGCTTGGTTCAATCTGTACAGCATGATTGCTCACTCAATCAGTGTCTCAAGCTCCCAGAAAAAGTCAAACTCACAGAATTCCAGTCAAAAACTGGTAGCGTTTGGGCAATCACAGTGTGAAGCACAATAAAACTACAAAGTAATCCTATTTTAAGTAGTATAGCCATCGGATATTTGGCGAAGAGGAAACGTGATAAGACGCTTTTTACCACAAATTACCTCGCAAGTTATATACCCAGTGCTTTTTGCCTGCCGAGCGTCATATGCATTCGAATGTCCGGATAGAGGGGAAGATCAACAATCTGAAATGACTAAAGGTTGGGAGATGTAAGTCTATAGGATATATTTTAGAGCTTTGGCTCCTCAGATCCGAATAGCTATGAGGACAGGGTAGTGTATTGATTCGATCAAGGCAAGAAAACTGACGGGTCTTGAATGGACAGATAGATTTCCATCAAGTTTTCAGAGGCAAGAATCGACGCGCACACGTTTGTGGTGGGAAATTTCTATTGGCTTCCTGATTCTTCCATTGCATGAGAATTGAATGTGCCACAAACTTGACTGGTTTTCCGTATGTAAATCATTCAACATTAGTGAATGACATGAACTCCGTGGCCTACAGTCGAGTAGTGCCGTACCCATGATTGTTGCACAGGTCAGAGCATGTTCCCCCAAACGACGGCAACTTGAGAAAGATCTCCACGCAATCATTAATATCGAGTGGCTTCCTAAGCCGTGTGCTCTATACACACTAGAATGTCGATTGGATCAAGTAAATTTAGTTTGCATAAAGATGGCTAACAGAAATCAGCGCCTTGAAGTTCGTCCAGTGACACCATCGTGAGTCATATAAGTATAACTCAAATTTGCCCACCATGACCGATACCAGTCGCACTGAAACTGAAGTAGTCTATTTTAGAGCGTAGATGAATACCAGTTTGTAAGCACCGTTGAGAGAAAATTACGGTGAATGCAGTGAGAAACTCACATAAATTTCGACGGACAAGTAAATGTATATGGCAGGACCAAAAAGGGGCAGCGGCCACAAGGTAGCAGCGGTGAGAGAGCAGACCAGACCTGCGGGTTGGTTTCGCCGGCCTGTCTAGGAGAGATTAAGGGAGTAGTTGTCACTTCTGCCCGGCATACATGTACAACCCACTCGAACTTGAAAACTAATTACCACCAAGACTTTCGATTCCTCAAGGTATGCACGGATCTGTGTCGCTCTTGAGCGTAGTCGCAGTTTTTCACGTTTTGGATTAAGTTGTGCCGGTTTGAAGGGCGGATTTCGAAATGGGAGGAGAGCTGAAATCTACGACTCGACTTCGGACCTTCAAGAGAGTTCCCACGGTCTTACACTTGCCTCATTTGTGACCGAAAACTGTCAAGGTGACGACGTGAACATGAAAGTGCAAAAACGATTCGCAATCTCCCAAATAGCTGATTCCCGCTCAGGCCATGGTCGTCAAACACTGTTTACCCATATCCTCCGGCGTTGTTGTATATCGATTTTCACATATTACCAGCACGGTTCGGAGACGACACACGCTGGCAAATGCATCTCAAGAATCATCTCGAATGTCCTGTACGCGTTACTCATCCTCAAGTTCCCTGCTCTGGACAGTCCTGTACGCCCCAGAGTTCAACGTTCAACGACCGGGCTAATATCTAATTTTAGGTCTACCCGATTAAATTCAGTCCCAAGGCTGAGACCTTTCGCACACGGCCTGAACCAAAAATGAGTACGAGTAAAATGGTCCGCAAGCCTTCTTGCTGTTTCTGATCAGCACGATAACCTAGTCACCTCCACCTTTACCTGAATGCGGCACCGCTGTCTCGAAATGTCGATAGAAGGAAGGCAGAGAGTACTGACCGCCGGGGCAAAGATAAACGACGCCAACTTGAAGATCGGACGCTCTTCGATGTCATCTACACCTTCATTTGTCAGGCATTGTATTCCTTCCTGTCTCCTCAAAGCGCGCAACTTTTATGACTCTTTGCCGAAGTCTCCAATACGGCGAGGCAAAGCAATTGGACATTCCTGTAGTCGGTATGGGGTGGATAGAAGAGATCGAGCGAACAAACACCAACCGAAAGCAAGAAGCTTTTTGGATCTGGCAAGAAATGGACGTGGAAGGAACGATACAGTGCCTTTGCCTTGTTTCTATCAATTCTATCTCTATTAATTAACCTCGAGCGATGTACCTGGACAACTAGCAATCTTCTACAATCTATGCAATCTGGTAACGTCCGAAACAAGAGTCTTCCGTCAGAGTCTGAGACTCGCTCTTCTTCTACCCGTCGACCGCGATTGACGCTGATCCGTACGTGCGTACGCCCTCGTGCGTATACCTACCTCGTCGGCACCGTCGTCCTTGAAAGAAGCTACTTCCGCGATAGGAAAAGCAAAAACGCTTATTGGAAAGAAGTTCCAGTCTCTTTCGCCGACAGTTTTCTATCGAATGACGGTTGGATGATGGAACCTACCAGGTTGGAAGAAACCAAGCGTTTCCATTACTGCTCCATCAAAGTAGCTAGCCCTCTATAGCTACCACTTCAAACAGTCTGACATCATGCGTACGCTTGATACATGAAATCATGTTGCTTTCACGCAAACGAGCCAATGGCAAAATTTCCAACGAACGTTTGATAAACACGATGTCTAAACTGCGTATGTGTTATGTACACTACAATCCAAGATAAGGTAGAGGTCCGTCCCCGAATAATTAGCTGTTAGATGGGCGGTAGGGGATAGTAATATACAGAAGATACAGTATTTTATGTGTATGTGCGAGTCCAGTCCATGGTAGAGGTTTGCAGATATGCAAAAGAACGATATACCAAAGTGCGCCCGGCGCTCAGAGTCTAGGACTTTGAGATTTACGCTCGGGAGCGTACTTGGCCATCTCGTTCTCTTTCCTTTCGAAACCACACTTTTGGTAAAAGGCTATACAAGTATGTTAGTATACATGGCTTTTATCAATAGCAAGAAATCACTCACGTATATTCGCATCGCTACAGTTCAAAATCGTCTTGTAACTCCCACTCAACTCACTAATCGCCGTCAACGCTTGTATAATCCTGAGACCCAACTTCTTCCCTTGTTGGTTCTTGTCCACTGCGATATCCTCAATATGACCGACGCTTCCTAGTCCTCGAAGGAATTTGCGCTCGATGAACACGCATCCGGCACCAATGATCTTGTCGGACTTCTTGTCAATGATGACGATGGGATAGTAGGTGTTGGGAGCTTGCTTCATGCGGTTGAACTGGGCGACCCATTCGGATTCGCCAGGATCGGTGACGACAGTGAGGACAGAAAGGACATCGAGGTGACCACGGTGGTAGTCGCTGGAGGCTAGAGGGCGGAGCTGCAAGACGGGGTTAGATGACCTCATGTTAATAGGACGGGCAGCGAGCATACATGAACGTCAGGGTGGAGTTGGTTCTTCACATCGGGTGAGATGAGATCAGCAGAGAAGAGGAGTTCTAGTTCGTTGTCGGGCGTGAAGGGCATGACGATTTCTAGGATTCTAGTAACGAGTTTGAAAGAGAGTGGTAGAGGAAGGAAGGAAAGTAAAACGCGTAGTGAAAGTGACAACTAAGTCCAATGTTACTGTATTTATATTCGTTTCCTCATCAATGCATCGCCTCTCCGCCCATTCGCTTCGCGCTCTCCGCATAGCCCAAGCACCGGTGATGGGGAACTATATACTCATCCCTGAAGCCAGTGAAACTTCTCAGACGTCGGTTCGTTGTAGGCCGTTCTATGATATTACATGTATTCTACGAGATCAACCTACTCGACTTATTATACCACTGGCAAGGTAAAAAGTAGGCGCCGGGCAACGCGTTACAGGAAAGAAGAATAGGCAATATTTGAGTAATATGGGAGTCCTTCATACCCTTTCCGCATGTTAATACCACCACGACCCTCATGCTAGCATTTTCCAACCTACTAGAATCTTATCACTGCAAATGTGCCCCGAAGAATTCAGCTAAGCAGGTTTTTTCAGTCAGCTACGCGTGTTGGACAAATTCTAAGATAAACTCACAGAGCGCCATTGCTGAACGTTTGTAGGTACGCTCGAGCGTCGTGTAATTGACGTACTGTATTCCAAAACGCATCGAAAGCCCGTCCGTCCACTCTGCATTGTCAACCATAGCTAAAACAGCCGTGAGTTTCTACGTCGACAGAAACAAGTCTTACTTACACCAGATGAAAGCGCCCATGATGGGGATCTTATCTTCATGGATAGAAAGAAGGATTTCTCCCAGATAGTTCATAAGGTAATCTGCAAAACACTAGTCAAAGTCGATTCAAAGAGTAAGAGCCAAAGCACACTTGTCCTTTCTGTGTCCTCCTTAATACGATACAATTCTGTTCGCTCGTTCTCGAAAGGTTGCGCAAATCCGAATTCAGCGACATACTAGTTTGCAATCGTCAGTCATACCTCTGAGCCCAAAACTAAATATAAAACCCACAATCTTATCTGTGGGCCATCTCTTGTGTATTTCCTTCATCGCATCTCTGAAAAACCGTGAAGTATCTTGCAACCAAGGAGCTTCAACATCAGCAGATGCTCCGACTGCCCACATTGCATTAGAGTCGAATTCTCTGACAGTGTTGCACTGCGGCCATTCAGGATCCGACGGACCGTTATACAGACAAGCGTCGAGGCCCTCGTCCGGCGCAGAGATGTATTGGCTCGCATATGCATCGATGGCGAAAAAGTCGGCGGAGCCTGGTTTAAGACAGAGTATATTGTATCAGACACAAATGGAAAGAGAGTAAGTAATTCATACCCAAAATGTCTCTTTTCTCTTCTTCAGTGAATCGCGGGAGATATTCCGGTGGAAGGGTGTCGGTCAATATCGTAGGCCAGTCGCCGGTAGTGTAGATTGGATCAGCAAAGGCACCAATCTGGAACGCGGCGTGGCGCTCGACGGCTCTAGCACCATCAGTTGTATTGGTTCTCCACGGTATGCCACTGTCCAGTGAGAAATGAGAAGAGAAAATGTTTAAAGTGTTCTAGAGACATACACAAAGTCATTATTCTTGATACCAATCTCCCCAATAATGTTCATTTCTCTAAATGCTGGAAAGAATAGATATCAGAGTATTTGTCATAAAGGTATCTTTGTCGGCGCATACCTTTGACAGCTCCAGCATGAGCCTTGACTGTAAGATTCAATAAGCTAACAAGTACAACTTCAAAGACGTAGACTGACGTAGGTTGTAGGAGCATCGGTATGGAGCGGTGGATGTGTTCACTCCTGGAGCATAAGTGATATCTTGCATATACAGTGAGGATCGGGAGCCAATAAGAGACTGCTGGACGCACTAAATGGATAGCTAGCAATCCAGTGGCCACAAAAAACTCCGGGTTCATTGAACGTGAACCTTTCAATACGGTGTCAGGATCTATATTATGGACGACATAAATACCAAGTGCAAACCACGTCTTTACTGTGCCGTTATATGCAGAGAAGACTGTTTTGGCATAATGAACAAAATCATTAACAATCTGACCCGACGTGAAACCGCCGTAGTATGCCTGAAGTGCCAAAGGAGTATCAAAATGGAGCAAAGTGACAATAGGCTCAACATCAGATTTGAGATGATAATTGATAACTGTCCGAAGGTTACAAATAAATCAGGTACTTCAAGAGTTTCTCTGATAGCTTACGGTCAGCATAATGATCTATACCTTGCTGGTTGACCGGAGAATCCGCAGTACCGAATGGGAGAATTCGCGCCCAAGAGATCCTAGGAAGTCATTAGAACAATCCGAAACTGATGAGGAATTGAACAGCCCATACGAGAGGGAATGAGCTTTCACTCCCAAAGCTGCCACTCTTGCAACGTCTTCTTTGTATAGGTAGTATTGTAGATCAGTTATATCAGCTATGAAAACGGATGGCAGAAGCTATTAAGAGAATGAAGACAACTCAAGAAATTGTGCATACCGGTGCTGTTATCTATGATGGCGTTCGGTTGACGAGAAGCCCAGTCCCACATGGAAGGACCTTTTCCTTCATCTTTTACAGCACCTTCGACTTGATAGGCTGCAGTATCAACACCAAAAATGAAACCTTTAGGATATTTCAAGTGAGGAAGAATGTCCTTTGGCCTGTTGGCATAAAATGAAGGATATAGCGTCGGTGGGGGAGACGGCAATGTCACAGGAGTTTGGGGCTCGACTGTTGTCGTGAATGGAGGAGATTCCACGGGGCCGACCTGTTGTATATATGTGAAGGTTGCATTGGATAGAACAAACGGTATTCACATACGACATCCCACAGTTGTTCAAGTCCAGTCGGTGAAAAATCACGCGTAATAGAGCCAACCGGAGGGAATGAAGCGCCCCCTGGGCTCGCGGTCGGCGTAGAGATGACGATAGACGGAGAGCTAGAGTTTGGGGTTGAGGTGGCAGTGCTGCTCAGAAATGTGCCGGATGAAGCACCTAAACTGACTTGCATAAAGTGGAATAGTAAGAAGTATACTGCAGGAAACATTGGTACTCTTCGTACTCGCAGCTGAATTTATACATTTATCAGCGTCTATGCCATTAATGCGGGGTATGGATACCTTTTCCCGAGAGCATCGGTATGACAATCTCTGGAATAGACCATTATCAGAGTATCCACTGCTGACTGGGATGAGAAGGCTCACACCCAAACTATTCTTGACTAATCTCAACAGTATCAATGATAAAAATCACAACCAGAGTGCACGTTGCTTGTGAGAACGACATGTAGACTGTCCATGTCTAACCATACATACGGTGCATCGGTGAAGAAAAGCGTCAGCACCTGGCTCAAGGGCGGTTGCAAAAGAAGATACAAAGAATACTTGCTGGCCATGGTTGAGTAGGGTTCATCAGGGGCACATTGTTGCGAAGAAATGCCGATTATTCAAAGGTTTGAATGGCTTAAGCTGCTGAGACCCAACTATTCAGGGATTAGAGCAAAGCTTAAAATAACACAGAGCTTTGATGATTGAATGCATGGATCTAGCCATATAGATGACTCCTCACGGCACCATGACTCTGAAGTTTACGACGTTTGCTTTGAACAAATTGAGATTTGCCGCACCTCCTTAACCCAAACGTGACAGAATCGCGGGAACATCTAAATCTGTAGCTCTACGCTTGCGTGTACTGGTTGCATTAATCTCCATAAACGTCAAAGTTTTAAGCGACTTCTTACCCCAGAATAACTTGTTGGCACTCCTTCCAGTTAATCACCAATGTTACTCCTAAACATGGATCTGTGAACTAGAATGTGTATTGGAGGCTACTTGAAAGACCTACTGCAACAGGCCACACACTATGAAGCAATTTTCCTCATAGGTCTCCACAATGTCGAGCGCAATAATTGGGCTCCTGTAATTAGACTCCTTCCGGCCAGGAACATCTGTGCAGCAAAACAAAGGATCTTCACAGATGAAGAGCATGATCTTGGATTAACACAACAATTTAGGCATGATACACCTCGATGCTCCGAGTCGGCTTGAAGGACGTCGTTGAGACTTGAGATCGAGGAGGCAAGCAATGGTTTCTGGGGATCGTGTTTCGGGGTACATATATAAGAGACTTTTTATCAATCGCTGCGAATAATGTCTGCGAGATACAGCTGAGTCGAGAAGTGGATTCGAGAAAAAATTAAATAGGCTTTTTAAAGAGTCATGAGTGCGGAAACGCGAATGATCCTGTGAATCTTCTTCCTTTCTGGGAGGCCAAGTCTCTTGAATCGCGCCTCGACGCATCTGGTTTCTCCCCGGTCGGGGTCACGGTAGCGCGATGTCATTGCTCTTTACTATTAGGAGTAGTTTCCTCCCTTCTTTCCAAACGCACTGGCAGCTTCCTAAATATCTGCCCCAATTGCTCTCACCATGTCTGAAGCGAATGCTCTCGCCAGTGTCGCTCCAACCCTTCATTCAGCAGTTCTGTTACCTCGCCCAGTCAGTGAGTGTCCATGGATTCAAGTAAGTCATCTGTACTTTTATCTTTACTGCACCCCTAATCCTTTGTTCCTCGTCGTGTAATTTATCTCTGGCATCATTCTAATGTTAACGCTCAGCCATTGACCCCAAGCCCTCTTGGAATCCCTCAGTCCAAATGGGAAGAAGCACGTAGACCCTTTCTTATGTTTTGCTGTCTCGGTTAATTGCTAATCACTGTATTTAGGGGATTGGTTGCCTGATGGTCGTGTCGGGCTTCGTCGGGTTTTTTCTTATATTAGACTATATCCTTCAAGTTGTCGCCGGTGTCTCGCCGGAACAAAAATCCAAAACCAACCCGATCGCTATTATCTCCGTCGTGCTCTTTGGTATCAGCATATTATTTTTCAGTTTTCGAATGTATGAAGGGCGAATTTGGTCTGCAAAATCTGTATTTCCCCCCTTATTTATCCTTTTGAGACTTGACGTTGATTAATATTCTTGTGCAGAAGTTTGATGCATACGCGCATACCTTGATTCAGATGGATCATCATCTTACTCTGTCGAATCTCCCTAACACATCTTCTCTAACGACGCTCGATTTTGGGCATTACACGAGGAACAATCAACTTTTGGCCAATCATGTTATTCTCAGGTATGTTCTACGTGATATCCTTTTTACCTTGAACTCTATCCTTTGTCACAGGAGCCTGCGCGTGCAAGTTTGGACTTTGAGATCTGAGCTTTCCAAGCCAACTAATAATCTCCGCGACTTGTCCAGAATGGTTGAAACACTTCAGCGCGTTGAAAATAATATCCTTTGGAAAGAAAGTTTGGTTATGGTAGCTAATATGAACCAGGCGACAGTTAAATTGGAAGAGCTATTGAAATAACAGGCCGTAGTACGTTGTCAATTATGTTCTTCTCGGGCGACTAACTTACCCAACGTCCCCCTTTGACACTGCTTCTTGCTCTCATCTTGTTACTCTAACTTATCGTCTTGTTCGAGTTGCTGCCGTACCACACCAAGGTCGGTTTAAGTAAGGATCCGTACATTGTTAAGTTGGTACATAAAAGATATACAGGCAAAATCAATATGCCTTACTCAAGAACTAGGATATATCACAATAAATCTCATCTAGAATCCAGACTGCCTCGAGCCTCCACTTTTACGCGCACTAGTCCTCTTGCTGGTATCAGCCTTGGCCTTCCCTTTCGACCTATCCATAGCTCTAGATGAACCAGCACCTGTATGTGCAATGGATTTATCCACTGAAGCCAACGTTCGTCTCTTTTCCTTTGGAACAGCGTCGTGGTATGAGATACGAAGACTCTGTTCCCGAAGCTCGTCTTCCATCATTGACACACTCAGCTCGGTTTCCATAATGTCAAAGTCGGCAGGGTAGGACTCGAGATTGTGCAAAGGCTGAATTGCAGCTACCTGAAGGGAGGTAGAGGACTGGATTTTGGTCAGTGATAGCATAGTATAAATACGGATGGGAAACACACCTTTGACCGTAAAGGCTTCAGCCTCTTCCCACCTGGCGCTCCAGTGTCGTCTGCGCCATCTTCAGCCCTCTCAGTCCCATCATCCGATCGCCGTTTACCCAGAAGGCTAGTCAGACTTTCATGTAAAGCCTTGGTTTTCTGTTCGTCTATCGGCCTTGGAGGTGGATACAACTTGCTTGGCGACATAGACAGGGATTTCGTCCTAGTAAGTGTTTCTGCTTTTCCCTTTGCAGGAGTAGCTTCTTTCAAAGGGGATGGCGTCAATGAGGATGGTACACGCATGAGGCTCTGCAGATCATCGTCCATGGGTATCGTTAACCGTGGTCGACTGGGAGTGGAGGGACGAGTCTCTTGTGGGACAGACTCTGCTGGCATGGAGAATATCTCTGGCGGTTGCCCAAAACCATTATCAAAATCATCGTATGCTGGATCTCCTTCTACAGCTTGCGTCTCTACTGGGATCGACTCGGCGACGATGGGAGTTTCTTGTGTAGGATGTTTCGAACCACTGTTGGATTGCAGTAGGAGATTGGGTCTGCCGAACGATCCGGATGGACCAGGCAGTGGATCCAAGGTCAGTTTTGAAAGTGATGGAACAGACGACAATTGCTCTCGCAAACGTTGTGGAGAAGCTGGAGGACTGGTAGCTTTGTGCTGTCCTGCATCTTGGGTTGGCGGTAGCGAGTCATTTCGATCTGGCGATTGGGATTGGCCTTGAACCGTGCATTAGCTCAAAAACCGGCGCTGCAACAAAGATAAAAACGCTACCGTTTGTAATATCAGCCATTCCTTCAGAAGCCTTCTTTTTTCCTTTTACGTCCTTTTCTTGCTCCGGGACAGTGGTTTGTCCAGATACCAAAAAGGTCCCAGCTTTCGGTACAATGCCTGTTCGCTTGATCTCTTCTATCCATTTCATGCCGACTACAGGAATGTCCCATTCTTTCGCCTTGTCGTATTTGAGGCCTTCGGCAGAGGGACATAAAAGATACGTTGCGCGCTTCGAGAATACGGGAAGAAGTGTAATGCCTGACAAATTATCTCAGAAAAGGGTAGTAGATAATATCGAAGAGTGTTGAATACCTAGGACCTTGAGCAGCCGTCTCATAAACAGTCTCTCTGATTCATCAAAGCCAGAAAAACTCATGAACACTTTTTCTGAATCTGAAATGACTTGAATCAGGGCAAGCGAACAAAAGTCATAAACAATATACCTTTGATTGGACAAGGAACAGGTACAGGCGTAAAACTGACGTTCTGTTGAGGTGGACATATCCGTTCCTCAAACAAACATCGCTCTAGCCAACATTCCGTCCGAAACTTTTCGCGCCATGACAGAGGTGCAGACTGAAGCTTCCAGAAAAGTTCGCTGGCGCTAGATTTAAGGGTTAGGAACTGCTTGCCTAGACAACATCGTAGATTGAACATACCCAAGTCTGATTAGAACGATGTCAACTTCCTCTGGATATTCCTCCGTAGTCGTATTTTCATCTAGGAATATACCCTTGCACCGTTCCACTGCATCTTTGACGTTCTGGCAATTTGTCTCTCCTAAAAGTAGGAACCTGAGGCCGGCAAATATAGGCGATATTGAGTGGTCTTTTGCTCTCATTGGAGTGCTCTCTGCACTCGTGTCCTGGGCGTTTTTCAATTTCGACGCAGATTTTTCTTGCCTTGGCGAAGAAGGTCCAGCTCCAGGTGTATCGATTTCCATAGGATCTACTACAGGTGGAGCTTCGGCCAATGCATCGACATCGGTAACATCAACAGGCATCCCATTCTCTTCCTTATCCTGCGATTCTTCTTCATTGGTGAGGGGCCCATGCTTTGTCTTCAAGGTGAGAATTCTTTTCGGTACTTGTGCGCTACGGGGAAGGATCGGTCCAAACGAATTAGCGCGACGAAAATCAGAATCGGAGAGTATGCTGCCAGTGCTGTTGCGTCCTAACGACATTGAGCTATCGTCCATGGACTGTAATCGGGGTCGCGACTGAGACTTGGTCGGGCTCCGGACTAGCCTCGAGTTTTCTTCGTCAACATCATAGCCTCGGTTTTTCAAAAGACTACCCCATAATTTGAGCTGAACAGTCGGAATACGCTTGACGGATGCCGACTCGGTCTCGGCAAAATCGTCATCGTCTTCGGTTTCACTATGTTCCACTTGTGTCGCTTTGGGCTTTGCTTTCTTCTCCTTTGCCTTTTCTACCTGTTTCCCTTTGCCCTTTTCCTTGGTCAAGCTTCTTTCCTGAGAACCTTCCTTCTCACTCGCGCCTCTTTCCGCTCTTTTGCCTTTGTCGACAGCAGCCGCGACATTAGTAACCGAAGCAACAACGCCGCCTACAGGTAAAGGCGGAGGTGGTTGGGCTATAAGTTGATTAGAAAACAGCAACAATCAAACTTGCAAACAATCTTACTCGCGCTGATCCTTGGCTCAGGCCGAGGTTGGTGAACCGCATACGTATTCTCGTCAAACCGACCTATAAAGGTATTAGCCTCTGAGCCGAATCTGGATAGTTAGACCCGAAGATACCTCCAAATTCCAACGAGTCCCAAAACCATTCTTCCCATACAACTTTGATATCAGCCTCTCCGGTCTTGTTGAACTTTTGAGCATATCGCATCTTGTCCGTCTCTTCGTCTCCAGAGCATAGAAGATGGGTAACGCGTACAGGACGCTCGAGATTCTTGAGATACGTTCCTCCATGTTGGGTGACCAAGTTGTTGATCTGTGTACGTCGCCTTATGTCGGTGATACCGGAAGGACAAACAATAATGCCGGAGAATGTGGGTAAACGGTGCTTGACAATGGCCTGAGTAGAAATTAGCTATTTGAGAAATTGTAAGATGGTTTTCTGCACGCACTTCTTCCATATCCACGTCGTCGCCCCGAAGCCATATCTGATAGCTTTCCGTTACGAATGAGGGATTTAGAATCGGTATCTTTCGTTCCAGTGCGCACTAGGGAACAAAATTATGAAGGTGACTGAGGGATATGAATAACAACGCACAATATACTTTGCACCACCATGCTCTCGTGCGATTAGATGTGTGACACGGTCAGTGAAGGGGTTGCTAGTAGCAGCTCCCAGTTCTACAGCTTGTTTGAATACTCCTGGCTGAGTCTGGCGTGAGTAAAGAACGTGCAACACGACCAATTTAGACGCACCTTGTCTGGCACTCCCGTCGCGCACAACACAATTCCAGCAAATGGTCTAGGGCACGCATCAAATATAGACGTGTCGTCACTCGCATATTGACTGTCTTGGGCAAATACCCCTTCTACTGTAGGGGTTGCACGAGATGAAGCGCCTTGTTGTGCTGGTCGCAGTTTGACATTTGGTACCTGTACGGATATTGTTGGCCTGAGACAAGATATGGATAAATAGTCAGGGCTACCTTGGTAGATTTGTGTCCTCTTCGACGCATTTTATCAGACGGCGAAGAGAATGAGCAGCACAAGCAGGGAAAAGTCACCAGAAATTGATCGTAAACGAAAACAATTGACGTGACAAGCAAGGCTCATCACATGTTTTCAGTTGAGGGTAGTCCCTTTCGCGCAACGCGCACTGCAACGTTGACAAAAACATATTATTCGGTGCAATCTACGCCCTTCAGAAGTGACCCATGGCCAGTCTGGGTGAAGTGGGCAGCAGCCGCTTACTGAAAAGTGACTATTGACAAAAATAGTACTCTACAGTCACGCCTCTGTAGATAATGTTAGACAGCAACCTACGGCGCCTACTTCGCACACGCATCAATCACTACTATGGGTAAGCACCTTGGACTATGTTCTTCATGCCGAACTAAAAGACTTTCCTGCAGATGAGTTCCGAAGATTGACCTGTCATTGTACTGCAGCTATTTACAGGTAATTCTGAAATTTCGGAGAACCAATGCCATCGCTTCTGACCATGGAACGACTTGTGCAGGCAGCTTGCTAAAAATGACGTGGAGCATATCGATACACAACCTGAAGACAGTCTTTTCCCTCATGACAAAGTTCTGACGATGTTGGGAGCGGGAACTCTCGAAAGATGTCATGTCACCCTCATTCTAATACCGTGCGTGCTACCATGTCGAATTCCGAACATAGTTTTCAGAGTTCCTTCTGATATAGCTGTACTCAGTATCCTGATGTCGCAGTGAAGTATGAAGATATTGTGCTGAATGTCAAAAAGGCTGTTGAGAGACACAAACAAGTACTTCCAAAGCAAGCTGAATTCGCAGCACCATATCTGATCGTTTTGGCTCGACTTCGTCATTTGTGCTTCATCCTTGGTCGAAACTTGGATTATCTGATACATGCCCTCAGCGACACCAAACAGTGCCTTCGAGTGCCCGGTATCGACGACTATCATAAAGCCTTATATCGAGTAGAATTGGGCATGCTTAATCATTCATCATTTCACTACTTCGGAGCTAATGTGGACTCAAACCAAGACTTTGAAGAGGCTTTGCGCAACATAGAGCTAGCCATATCTCTTGCTAAAGATGGTCCCAGGGCCTTGTATCCTTATCTCCATCGCGAACGTGGCTCGCTCATTCTATGCCACTACCGATGTGGACTTGCAGCAGACGCCTTGGACTTGGCCGTCGAATACCTGCGACTCGGGGTTGAGTCCACTTGTGTTCAAGATGCTAGAGATCTAGACACACAAGCCCTCGGCAGCTGTCTCAACCTCTTGACCATCGCTCTAGTATCTCGATACAACTCTGCCCACAATCGCCCAGACCTCGACGATGCTATCTTCTATCAGGAAGAGGCGCTGTCGTTGCTCGAAGGGGTCTATTATGAACGAGGTGTAGGCATTGTCAATTGCACTTCGAAGGCTCCCGATGTACTAGATGCATTGACCTTGTATAGCACTTGGCTGAACATGCGCTTCGCAGATTCTGGGCGCAATGAGGATCTCCAGGCAGCTATGCATTGGGCGGAGTACATAATCCAACCCAACTGCGAAGTCGATGGTGCTAGCAATCTTCGGCGTATCAGTTGCTTTGTCAGCTGTCTGCTGCAGAAATTCCACGTGTATGGACGCATAGAAGATATCAATCGTGTGGTGTCTCTGGATTTGGTCAGCAATCCACATCCTAGATTTGCCTATGATACTGGCCGAGTCCTAATGACAGCATACGAACGCTTTCGTGACAAGTCATACCTCGATCAGGCTGTATCATGTTTAACCACAGCTGTCCAACACGTTGGCCTTCAACAGGATGCGCTGAGCAATTTTGAAGCTGTCTTTAAGAGACACCTCGGATATCATGACATCATCGCAACGCAGGAACTTTTCGACTTGTCTCCGTCTCGAATGACAATCAATGTCGAACAGCGCCCACATGCACTTGCTTTACCCCGTGCTTTCCTGGATTGGGTACAGATAAGCTCAAGGTACAATAGTCTGGGTCGAGCGCTTACTATGCGCTACGAAGTTTCCCAGATACGGGAGGACAATGTAATAAAGATGGCGATAGAACACCATCAGAAAGCACTTAAGTTGACCCCTGATACGAGCCATCTCTACCCTCAGTATCTCCTCTGCCTGGGCATATCACACCGGGTTCGATTTCAAGTGTGTAACAACAAAGATGATATAGAAATGGCCATAATATTGCAGCGCGAGGCTCTAGGCAAAGCGCCTCAGCAACATCCTTACCGCATTCAGTATTTGCGTGCTTTGGCCCATTCGCTTTTCCAACGCTCCTTGTTATCTCAAGAAGTGAAAGACTTTGATGAAGGTCTAAATCATGTTAGAGAAGCTGTTGGATCTCATTATGGCTTTCCTCATGATCGATTGGCGGCCGCTGTCTTATGGGCCTCCTTGTTTCACCACTCCGATGGTGCACGTCAGATCCAGGAAGACCAAAGTAACTTGACCTACCCTGTTGATCAGACTGCACTCTTACGCTGTGCTTTGGAAGGCTACGACAAAGCGATTTTATTACTTGGGCAGGTGACATCAATCGGTATCTCGTCCTCTTCTAGGTTAGCCCAACTCTTCACAGTGCCGCGAGGCTTGGCCAGCGATGCAGCTGCATGTGCTTTTAGCTTATCCGAACGGGACGCCAGTAAGTCCTCGATATATCTCGGAAAGGCCGTTGAACTGCTAGACCAAGGTCGAACTATTCTTTGGTCGCAAGCTGCGCAACTCCAAGCCGACCTTGATGTTTTACGAGAACAACAACCTGAAATCGCTCAGGAGCTTCAAAGGGTCTCCGAAGAGCTCAAAGATGCTGCCTTTGGGTCGGAGACGGCTGACAACGCAGGCTCGGTCACGTCAGAGTTGGTGGACAAATGGGAGAAGCTGGTAAATAGAGTGCGGACGGTGCCCGGATTCCAGGATTTTCTCCGCCCTGTCCCGTTCAAAAAGCTCAGACAAGCGGCCGCCCTCGTTCCGGTTGTCATAGTCAATATAAGCGATTTCAGATGTGACGCACTTATTATTTTGTCAGGAAGAGAACCTGAAGTTGTGCAATTAAAGAAGTTGAGGAAATCCAAAGTCGAGGATGATGTGGCTGACTTGTTAAATCTTCTCGAGCTACAACCTTGTAGCGACCGACGCAAATTTGAGAATATTCTTGACAGGCTCTGGCAGAACGTGGGTATCCCCGTCCTCAAGGCTCTCCATAAGATGGGCGTTGATTTTGCGAATCCTCCACATATACGCTGGTGTCCCACTGGTCGACTCGCCTTCCTTCCCATACATGCTGCCTGTCCGATGAGAGGTAGTGATAGACGCGGTATGCTTGACCGTGTTATATCGTCTTACATTCCTACCTTGTCCACTCTTCTTCGTACAAAGGACATATCTATGCAATTCCACGTACCACGAAATGCACAATATCCTCGTATTGCTGCGGTATATTGCTCTGATCCTGTGTCTCAGCATGGTTTTGGGCCACTACAATTCGCAAAGAAGGAAATCAGCGTTCTCAAAAAACATGCTAGGACCCATGTACTAGACCTTGCATTGGGCAGCACAAGTCAGCTTGATGCAGTTCTTTCGGCTCTGCAGAATGTAGACTGGGTTCATTTTGCTTGCCACGGAATACAGGATATTATGTCGCCCCTGGAAAGTGCTCTTATCCTCGGAGACGAACGTATACCTGTTTCTAGACTCGCCAGGGGAGAAAAACTAGGTGGAGATTTTGCAATGTTATTGGCTTGTGAAACAGCCAAGGGATCCCCCGGTCTCTCCGATGAGGCGATTCACGTTGCTGCCGGGCTTCATTTCGCCGGCTTCAAAGGAGTTATTGCAACCATGTGGACAATCCATGACGAGACTGGTCCAGATGTGGCGAACAGTGTTTATGAGTACTTGTTCAGTGTGGATGGTGAAGCGACAGATCGCAGGAGACCCGCAAGCGAGAAGGCACCTTATGCCTTAAGGCGTGCGTTGATCACGTTGAGGGATGAGAAGAGGATGCCAGCCCTGGAATGGGCTCCGTTCATCCACTATGGGATTTGACTGTGATGATGTCTCCTCTAGAACAAGTGATATATATGCACATATCTATACCTGAATTCCCTTTAGTACAACGTGCTAGTGTACAAAAATTTTGCCAACACCAAAGAAAACACTACGATAATCATGCTTTGAGGACCGTATATTCTCCGACTCCAGGTGCAAAATATCTTCCAGAGAAAGAGTGGTTTTGAATCTGAAAAGTTGACAAGCTAGTCAGTCACTTCTATTACATGTCACAAGGACCATGCCCACCTGGAATGGCAACCTTGTCTAAAACCTGAAAGGCTTGAAGCAAGTGCTTAAATTCCAAGACATGTTTGTCATGAGCAGCTAGTGCAGTAGCCACCTTTACGATGTTTTTGATTTCACGTCCATTTAGCGCAATTTCTCGCAGAAACTCCCTCTGTTCCAGAGTCAAGGCGCTACCGGATGACGTGAAAGCAGACCAGAGATGTTCCCTAGCATCCGCGGTAAGCGTACGGTATGACAATGAAACCTGTATCCTTGTGACCATCGCTTCATCAAACACCTCTACGCGATTGGTGGTGAGGAATAGAATGCCGGGATAATATCTTAAAATATGTCAGGTAACATGAAAAAGGCTGTAACATGTACCCACTCAAGCTGCCGTAGAAAAACTGCTACCATAGCATTTCGATGAATGTCCTTAGATGTGCGTCTCTCGAGGAAGACGTCTGCTTCATCGATTAAAACGACGGCCTTCCATCGGTCTGAAAGAATGGAGATCATGGAAAGAACACGGTCAAGGTCTCCTGCAGTGGTCCCAAGATCCCCCGCCCCAATGGTATAGAGGGGGGAACGCATAACTGATATCTGTGAATAATGTAAGATAACCGAACGAAAACTGCGTCATTCACCTTCAGAAGTGGCTTCTGCCGTCAGAGTTTTCCCGATACCGGGCGGACCTTTCAAACAATAATCAGCAAATACAACGATTCCAGTGGACTCCTTCACCATCTAGGTTGAAGATCAAACCTCGTCCCTTGCCCACCACAAAATCGTCGAAGTGAATCTCGTGTTCTTTTTGGGTCTTAGCTAAGGCTAGAATCGTCTTTTTGACCTGCACTGGGAGCTGCAAGTTATCAAAGATACTCGGATCCCATGTGATTTCCTTTATATCGTCGACTCGAAATATGACTGCAACCACCTCTATCAATAAGTAACTTGATAGCACGTTGGGTACGTACCCCATTCTCGATCTGACAAAGACAGTCCGTACAATCTTGGTGACAGTAACATAAATTCTTCGTTATGAAGCTCTAATCTTGAATGACTATTCATCTCATTGCCGTCCAGATCGGTCTCATGCCCTGGTGTAGCGACCTTGGGATGATATACGTCATACATTTCTGTAAAAAAGAAAGTTCGAGGATCTCATAAACTAGTCAAGTGGTATAAATAAACCTTGGTCGATGATGACTCGTGATTCGACCTGTTAGAAAGACAATTATTAAACACAATCGTTTCGAATGAACAGTCGCCTACAAATGTTTTCCGTATTCTTTTCTTTCTCTCCTGACGAAAGGCAATGGCTTGGTATTGCATGTGACACCAGTTTTTGCATGCCAGGTCCCAATGCCTCCTTCCTCGTCGACTGAGATCTTCTGCTTGGTTTATGAAGTCTTTCACCGTTTCTAATGGATAAGCGCCCAAGTCTTGAATACGTCTAGCGCCGTTGAATTCTGGAATTTTCACAATCTCTTCAGAAAATCCAGGACGGCATGATTGTATGCTAATGTATTCACACCGCAAGGCACAATGTCTACTCATCACTTCCCTATCCTCGAACGGTTCAACTTCCTGCATGTCAACAAGCTTGACAGCACAGATATCTTGAGTGATAGGGCAGCGAGTGAGAAGAATGGAGCCCGGAATGAAAAGAGCCCAGAGGCACCGAAAAGTGACTTGTGCAGAGGCTTTCAGGCTTTCTGCTTCTAATAACATATCACGATATTCCTTGTCGAGGAATTCGATCAGGAATTCTAAATGTGCCGCCATCTCCTGCCTGTTATGCAATGTGCCATCCTGTAACTTGCGAAGATAGGCTCTCAAAAAGGGCATGTATGCTAACAGACCTTGCAGGTCGAACTGGAAATATAATCAAATAATTAGAATAGGTGGGCAAACGATAACTCACCTTTACAGGGTCTGCTTTCCAATTAATCGTCCTATTGTGCTCCATGATAATTTTGAGAGATTTAAGCATTGCAGTTGAGTGGACATGGATCTCTTCCTCCACTTGATGCACATGTGGTGCTCGAGTGGGAACGAAACGCCGAACAACAGAAAGAGCTGGAGTCTGGAGCTCTCCATCTGATATCTTGGGTTTGGCTGAATCATTGCTAGCAACATAGTCCCCAATAGCATCGTCCCAGCGATACTGAATACGCTTAACATCCAGCTTTAGGAAGGAACAATACTCATCACCGTGTCGTTGATCGGGATATAGGGCGTTATTTTGCCCGTTGGGGTAGTGAGAAGCATCACCGTAGTCATGAGCTGCATTGGGAGACTCTTCTGGGTAAGATGAGAAATTTTTGAGCACGGGCATTGGGAATCGACGGTCAGGGTAGAAACCAAAGGAAGAAACTAAGGTGTATATATCCAAAATATGTCGGCGTCTAGATATAACAGAAAATGCCATCTGTCCATCAAACGTCAAGTAATCATGGATCTGACATTGACAGTTACGGACCCTTAAACCAAGTTCCGTCCCCGAATTTTCACCAAGACATGAACCCTACTCACGACAATCTAGGCCAACCATCTGGTATTACCTTCGAGCATCAGGACACTAGAGGTTCCACAGATAGGATAGTGCTTTACGACTTCGTATTGAAGCGAATTAGAGAGAGATGGGATAATAAGGAAGGAAGGTATCGGGGCGAGGCAGACGACGAAAACGACAGACGGCGTGGCAGGGCTTCCGACGCAGGATACGCATTCTGCATCGTGAAATTTTTCAAACCATCCATAAATCCCAACAGATCCTGCGTCTCTGTTGTGATCCAAGTTAGAAGCCCGCATTTTGTGAAAGCGGCGGAGGCAGTTATGGAGGGGAAAAGAGATATTGCATGGAAGGCAAGACCTGCACGAGTGAGTCTGGGAACTTCGCCTCGAAATAGGAAGGTCTGACTTCATTTTTTAGTTTGACGCAGAAGAGATACTTTCTTTTCTCCCCCAATTCGATGACTATCTTTCGAAGCCTCAGTTGAATATGAAAGACCCCATCATGATCCACCACTTGGAATACTTCATGACATTCCTCAAAAGAGAATATAACTCTGATCTAGCACAACTCGAAGTACTTAAAAGAGAAGATCTGGTCTCTTTTTACACCATATGGGGCGTACTGGTTCCAGGTACCACACTGGTTTACACCGATGAATTGACCCAGGACCCCTGCTTTGTCCGCTTGGTTTCTTTCGAATGGTGTGAACCGTCGCCTCTTTTGGATCTTCCGGAGCACTATTCTCTGTGCACTGAATTCGTTGACATTGTTGGCGGAAAGACCGGCCTTACGGAGAAAATACTGCGGATACCTAGATTTGATGGTCCGCGACGTATTACTGACCTGCCAGTATATCCAGCAAACTTGTTTTTTTCCGGCAAACAGGATGGACGTAAGTCCATGATAGAAAGGGGCCGTAAATACTACCAATTAGCAAAAGGATGGTCTCATGCACACTATGATGCAATCGCCTATCGCGGTACTACAGAGAATGTAGAAAACGGGACGATAATTGTGTTTGATCCAGAGGAAGGTCGGAACATGAAGGATGAAAGTGACGACGGTGATAGCGATGACGATGACAATAACGATGAAAGCGAAGACGAAGATGAAGATGAAGACGAATCAACGTGGAAAGTCAAGTACCGAAAAGTTATCGTATGTATTTTCATCCGTAATAAGGCGCCACTCTCGAGCTTGATGTTGATTTCCAGGTCAAGTCTCGAATCATGATTGACCGAGGTCAGACAGCCAGTCTTCACATACTTCGTTCTCATAATTGACGTGCCATTTGACAGATTCATTTGATTGTTATGCCCCGTATCCGACGTCTCCTCTTCATGTCGACTTGGATGGTAATAGTTTGTGGGCTCAGTCCCGGACGGAATTGAACGACGAGGAGTTTCTACTTCTCCCAACAAGGTTGTACGGGTTCTGTCTCACAAGGCAGGAATGGCGTATGTACCTGCACTTTATTTTTCTGTTTGCGTCCCAACCTTTTCCTTGACAGTGGAATTCCGGTCTACAGACGTTCAAGATGTTCAGTGGAATCCAGGTGCTTTCGATAACCTACAACTGTTTCCAGAAAGCAAGGCATTTGTACGGGCTCTAGTGGAGACCCACATCGAGAAACCGAATGACATGGATTTCGTCCGTGGAAAGGGAGCTGGATTAATATTTAATCTTCATGGTTAGTAAACGCCCATCGATCTTACACTTGTCAATGATTTCAAACGAGACAGGTCCTCCTTGTGTTGGAAAGACGTTAACCGCAGAAGCCACAAGTGAAGGTAAAGGCCAGGTTCTTGTTCATATCCATGCTCTGCGTACCCACTGGTTTATTTGATACAAGTGACCGGGAGCCCTCTGTGGAAGCTGAAAGTAGGTGACCTCGGCACCACAGCTGCCGCTATCGACTCTGTCTTCTCCGATATAGCTCAGCTTGCATCAAGATGGAAAGCAGTAGTCTTGATTGATGAAGCTGACGTGTTTTTGGAGAAGCGCGACAATTACGACATTTATCGTAACGCCATTGTAGCTGTTTTTTTGCGCCAACTAGAGTGTGTTCCTTTCGGTAATTTATCGGCGCCAGTGCTTGAACTTTTCTCCGAACAGATATTATCCCGGTATCCTTTTTCTGACTAGCAATAGAGCAAATCTCTTCGACCCTGCTATTCAAGCCAGGATCCACGTATCGTTATATTATCGACATCTTGATGCTGCGGCCAAAGAACATATTTGGTTCGCATTCCTACGAAAAGCGGATATAGACGAAGCAATGAGCCCTCAAGACCTACACTTGCTCGTGAATGCTGATATCAACGGACGTCAAATCAGAAACATCGTGAAGATATCTCTCGCTCTAGCCGCATTCGAGGGTCGTCCCCTGAAGTTGGCAGATGTTATGGACACGTTCAGTTTCATTCTGACTTCTAGTCTTGGGGCCAAAGGTGCCGGTGAGTTCTCAGACCCTCCGAACATAATTCAACTCTGAAATATTTGCCAGATCATGATGGTGATATTTTGTTTTCATCTAACGTCTATACCTTTGTGACGTGCATTATCATCCTGTGCTGGATTGTTCGGTACTTACTCTAGTCGAGGCACATATCCCATTCAAGTGGTAATGAATGGGCTTTTGGCATGAGTGCGAACCCCAATGCTATAAAATAGTTAAACCCTAAGGCCTGAGCGCTTAAGCCTTTACAAATCTATTTCCGTTTGATGGGCCGAACTTATGGATATCATGTAGATGAAAACCGATATAAACCTCGTTTGCTAGGTTAAAGCAGCGCAATGTCGGAACGAGACAAAAACAGCCGCTTGTTCACAGACCTCATTCGGGACGCGAGTGACTGGTTTGGAAATTGGACCCCCAACCAAACCATTGAGGTAGCGCTCTTTAGGAACTGTTCCAATTCGAAAACCTCATTAATGCTGGACAGGTTGGCGATTATGGCACAGTCAACCGCGAAACCGGCGTGTTCGAAAAGGAGGGAAGCATTTATGACCAAGAATTCTCTCCTGTACTCCACGAGGATATCATGAGAAACCATGGCATTCATCTCTGCCAACCCGAGGACCAAGTCATTGTAGTCTCGAGAGGATGTAAAAGCCAAGCATTTACGACAGATTTTTCGCAGTAAGGTATATTCACCTGAATACATGTTTTGTTTTGCTGAACCGTGCATTTGATCCAGCGCACACCCAGAGATAGTTGGCAGTAACATTAAAGGACGATGGAGTTTCAGTAGGGGACGCGGTGCAATAGTTGTTCTTCATCGACCTACGGAAAAGATTATTCAAGGCAAAGAACGTTTATTTCCGCGCCCAGAATTCACTGAAGCTCTGGAGGGGAAAGCGCTTGTGACGGGTGTCTATACCTGTCCCAGGTACGCACAGTGTAAGTTTTAGTCTTATGACTGCGTTCTGACAGAACAAATGACGGGCGCTTTCCTGTGACTGGTGGGCTGCCTATTCAGTGTTGACAGACAGCGCTGCATGGCGAGCAAACGCTGCAATAGGTTTAAGATTTATGGATGTAGCTGGGGCGAGTATGAGTGGTACATGGCACCACTACTCCACTAGTGGGGTCTGGAGGAGTGGGGGTCAGGAAGGCGGTCTGACTTTTCACCCACTGTACACTCTGAAAACGCCAAAGCCAAAAGGATGGTTGGAAAGGATGTTGAATCGTCGCGGAGATCTGGAGCAGGAACCCAGTGAAGACACTTTCATCACATATCAACCGCCATGGGATGTGCTGGATGATGATGGTAACGAGACAACACCAGAATCGCCTCTTAAAGACGAGGTAAGTAATGGTGTCTGTGACCCATTGAACTAAAGTTAAATTTCCCTTATGTAGGACGAAACACTCGATTTCTGAGTTCAGTACCTGGAGTGGGAAGGATCTGTAGCAGCACTAACGCGAAAGTCTATATACAATTGCATTCGTATGTTCTCAGGATTACATATATCAGACTTACAAGTTGCAAAGGATATTATCTAGTGTTATTCAAGGTCCTAAATGTCCGTATTGATTTGAAGACATAGATATGTGTGGAAACGTAACGTGCGTGAAAAAAAAAAGATAACGGCCACCGAACCAAGTAGGTAGAAAAAACTCTAAAAGTTTTAGAGTTGAAGAAGTATGATAGAACAATAAGGCGAATGGTATCTATAAAGTTGATATAGATAAGAAAATCCTGTACGAGTAGAAATAGAACCTCTGTGCTAGCCAGAAATATCTTGGCAGGGATAGGAAAATAAATAAAACGAGTAACGGAATTGACGACGATGCAGTTGGAACAACAAGAAACATGAAAGGAAAGGAAGGACGTAGGAAATGTACCTCCGAAATAATACTATACCCCATTCATATATCCATTTACTCTTCTTCTTCCTCTTCATCTTCTTCTTGTATAGGCTGCTTGAACGCAGGACCCGAACGACCACCCGGAAGTTGTCTCCTTCCACCACCTCTTGTCTCTTCATAACTCTCCCCAGGAACGGGCGAACCACGCTCAGCAGGTGCATGACCCGTCTTCTGCCGCGACGACCCATTCCCACTCTGCATCCCCGATCCCTTATTCGTCGTCCTCTTGCTACTTGATCTATGTCTAGGAGCCGGATCGAGCGTCATCACGTTAGGTGACATTTGCATATGATGCGACTTGGACGATGATGCCGACAGCGACATTGTCATTTGACCCAAACCACCTGCATAGGGAATATCATCATCTTCATCTACCCAGTCACTCTCATCCCCAAGATTGAGCGACTGTCTACCAGAAAACACATCTCGAATAGATGTTCCTTCTGCAGGAGATATAGCCAAAACTTCTACAGGTAAATGCGCCTTTCTAGTCTGCCAACCTGGCGGTTCTAGACCCCAAGATTTCTTCCAACTCGATCGACCGAGAGAGTTGCCGTGCAAGGGACTAGAGAATGGTCCCTGCCTCTTCTGCGCCACGAATGTTGCATTGCCTTCACGACCACGTTTCGGCGTCTCGTCAGATGACCTCCTCGTTCTGTACGGAGACGCTGTACGTTGACCTTCATAATCCGAATAGTCGATGAATGATGTTGGTCGTGAAGAAGCTGGAGAGTGAATGGAAGATGTCGTCGAATTAGACCGCATGTGATTACTAGAGGACCTCGTAGGTTGCCTAACTACTCTTGTGGTTGTCGAGGAACCAGAACCTCCTCTACGATGATAGTTCTTTGACCTAAACGTAACCGACCCCGTCGAGCTTGCAGAGGGAGACTTTCTGTGCCTTGGTTGTAACGAGAAGCTTCGGATAGAGGACGGCCTTGAACCATGATCACCCTTATCAGAGCTCGGAGTATGACTTCCAAAGGACCTTCTACCAGGCACGGCTTGCGGAGAATCAAGTAATACCATCTGCACGGAGGCTATAGATGACCTTCGCGAGTTGACACTACTTGACCTACGAGATGAAACCGAGGGTCTACCCCTTCTTCCACCTCTTCCCACTCTACCACCACCAGAACTGTTATTGCTCGTCCTGCGTTTGACGGACGCTGACGAGTATCCTTGTCTTGAGCCGCCCGTCGAGACATTACGCTGCATTCTCGAGCCTTGAGGCGAAGAGTTTTCCTTCCTCTTGCCTTTCCGATCTTCATGGAACCACAACCTGAACACCGTCAGCAGATTGGCACGATTCTTGCCCGATCCCGTGGAAGCTTTGCCCGTACTTCCTTCACCAAGGTTAGGCTGGGAAACAGAAGTGAATAAATCACCAGGAGAGTTGGCCGGCGTTGGTGCGATATGAGAACGGCGCTCATGACGAGTTGGCGACGAATCTTTCGCTTCCGCCATCACCCAAGGTGAGTCCGTCGTCTGTGGAGTATGGCTTAATTCGCTTGGAGGTGGCGTAGAGGGTGGACCATGAGATGCTTTCAATGGAGGTGACTTGGTCAGTTTGGATGAACCACTGCCATGCGAAGACCTTGGACGTTCCTCCAGGGACCCTCCAGTCATCTTTCTTTCTTTCTCCTTTTCCTTCTCTTTCTCCTTCTCTTCCCTGACAGCTTCCGAAGACTTTTTCCTCACCAACCCAGCAGCCTCCAGCGCTGTCGTGGCACGTTGCATTATACTCACGCTTCCAGCTCTATTCTTCCTTCCTTTCTGGCTGCCGCCCCCGCCGGGAGTCGAAGGTTTAGAACTGGAATCATAAATTCCAGAAGATGAAGGAGTAAGCATAGGCGATTTCGACGTGGGCGACGTTGTCCTGGGAGGTGTCGTAGGTCTAGGAGGGAATGTTGGAGTAGCCGGAACAAATGCGAGCTGAGGTGTCTTCTGGAGATTTAATGGCTGCGGGACTGAAGCAGTCGCCGGAGGATCCACTTGTACACCCATATTGTGCATTTTACGACCACTCTTCTCTTTGGAAGAGGAAGCTGTTTCGATATACGCATCGACCGACGACGACGTCAGACTATCTGCAAGGGCGTCCAGACCATCTTCCAACATCTTCTTCTCGGCCTTTCTCTTTAGCATCCACCATACTGCGCCAGCAGCATCACAAGCATCATTTAAGACTGAATAAACAATTTGTCCTGAATCAAACCCAAGTAGACTCATCATATTCAACAACTCTCTTTCTAGCGGCGTGGTAAAAATGATTGGCGCAGGCGTAGTCAAGACCGACGAAAAGTTGATATCTTTGTCTTTCGGGGGCATGACAAGCTGTGTCCTGTCCGAGTTTCCATTCTCTGAGAGTGTGGAGGAAACCGAACGACGTTTCGTACGAGCGGGAGTGCGTAAGGGAGGGAAGGGTGGTGCGGATCGCGATCCCGAAGAGGTGGTTCGTTGTCTCTGTAAAGGTAGATTGGAGTCTTCTTGTTCTTCCTCTGCAACGGTCTCTGGGAAAGGACGTATAGGTTTGGTACTTTGGGCTTCAAAGGATTTTCGGATGGTAGTTTCGCTTAGGTTGCGGTGAATAGTAGAAGGTTTCGCAAGGTCGGGCATTTCAAAGGGATCATCAGACGATGGATCAGGGGTAGTTGGGGCAGAGGTGAAGACCTCGGAAGGTGATAGAGCATCAGAGGTTGTAGAAGCGGAGGAACGTGCCGAGTCGATAGATTCGGGTGGTGGAACATCGGCAGAAACAGGAACGTCAGGTGAATCGTCGTCGTGTTTGGTGGTGAACCATGAATGAGCAAGGATCTGAGGAATAGTGAACCGCTTTGAAGGCTCTAGGAAAAGAATGCCCTTGATCAGGTCCCGGGATTCTGAATATAAAGATTAACCTATAGCACACATTATATTGTGATATGACGTGCGTACCCGGAGATAACCATTCGGGGTCTTCAAACTCTCCTACTATAACCTTGTCACGCATTACGCCTTCGTCGTCGTCGTCGAACGGTAACATCCCGGTAAGGAGGCAGTACAGTATAACACCAAGAGACCAGACGTCCACCTCTGTGAAACGTGTAAGGAATTCATCAACAAAGATATTAGGAGTACTGCACACCTGGACCCTGATACTTTTTCCCCGACAACATCTCTGGGGCAGCATAACCCGTAGTCCCACAGAATGTTTCCATCAGCCCGCCTCGCTCAAACTCGCGTGTGAAACCAAAGTCTCCCAGCTTGACCCTACAGTGCTCATCCAACAAAACATTCTCCAACTTGAGGTCTCGATGGACGATGCCCTTGTCGTGAAGGTAGGCGACAGCAAGACAAAGCTGGCCAAAGATAAACTTGGTTTCGGTCTCGGACAAGCGGCCCTTTTCCACCAGATAATCGAATAATTCGCCACCCGAGCAAAGTTCGGTTACAATCCAGATATTACTTTCCGTTGCAATGACTTCATACATCTGAGTGACATGAGGATGGTGCAGCTGACGATGGTGATGGATTTCGCGAGTCAACGAGGGAGACATGGCTTTGGGAATCTGCTTGATGGCGACCTTTGTGCCGGTGAGACGGTGGGTTCCAAGGCGGACCTTGCCATAGGCGCCTGTAGAGACAGCGTGAAACAGGATTGCGGGGAGAAAAAGACAGGCACACACCTTCGCCAATGACCTTGCCCAGAGTGTAATTCCCAACAACTCTTATTTTTGGAGAAGAGAGTTCCTTTCCGAGTTCATTATAGGCATTAGCAAGATGAGCTTTTTGGTTCTGGGTCACGGAACCCGAATGTTTGTGACCTTGCACGTTAGACATGGCATATACAGCAGAGTAGGATGTGTAAAGGAGAGACAGAGGCTGAAATGCCAGACAAATTAGACACAGTGAACAGAAAAACGGAGCAGCAGGAACGTTGTCGTGGTCTGAATGAAAAAACAAATCAACTTGTCAATCTCCGAATCTCCAACAATTTCCACCCATTTTTACGTAACTCTCTGTATGGCAACAATCTCTTTCAAAGTTTCATTTCTACCAAACTCGTCCTACACTCTTACGGGTACGCATAGCCTCAACTCCAAAGACGCCCAGTTGCAACCAGTAGCCAGCAAGTCCGATAACCATCAATGTACCAACCGTGTGCGCAGTCCACGCGTACGGTCACGGCCATTCACATGGCCAGGAACCGAACCAAGCGACCAACAAGAGACATGCAGGACGTGATGAAGAAGCCTCGAGAGTGATACTAACACTAATTAAAGCGACATGGAAACAAGGAGCTCCTGTGCGGGATGCATTCTGACGTATCGTGTACAATCAACCCCCCCGTTTCTAAATGTCTAACGTCTTTAGAGCATCTGGTAGCTGCGGCCGAGGGACCAAAATCCACTTGTGCACCGACCGGAGACGGGCATCTCATGAAGCCTACCGTGACATCATGCAATCAACAATTAATTCTAGGGGTCACAGGTGCAAGGCTTTCCCTCGAGCCACTGTGGAGTTGCAAAAATAGACCTTCAAAACCTTCGTCATAACTCGTCATAGCACATACAACGACCTACATAAGAAGGAGCTATAGATCATGAATGAATACCAACAATTTTCGACCGACAAAAAGAACCGACCTCCCACATCTCGAAGACTCGAACCACCGACTTCTCTAAACCTTAACAATGTCTTCTACTCAAGTCCACCCTTCTGCTATTGGCAGCGCCACTCAGCCAGAAACGACAAAGCCCGATACAACGCGAGTCGAATCCGACTATAGCATCAATGGATTTACCAAAACCAGCGGTAGTGGTGTTGACACCAACACTGACACTGCAGAAACGACAAAGCCCGATACAACGCGGGTCGAATCCGACTATAGCATCAATGGATTTACCAAAACCAGTGGTAGTGGCGTTGACACCAACACTGACACTGGCAATGATGCTGGTGCTGATTCTGGTGAACCATATCCCGAACAGAGGCACGCAGGAAAGGTCGGTTACGGGCCTAATTACAACCAGGGCGCAGTGAGCACTCCTTTTCCCGTACAATAGAATTGCTAATGAAGCATTTTTTGCCATCAGGGCCTGGGTGAAAAACTGACCGGTTTCAAAGAAGAGCTCAAGGGAAAGGTGTCGCATGACCCAACTTTGGTCCAGCAAGGCAAGGAGAGACGTACAGGAGAATTGAAACACAAACAAGAACAGGAAGAGGCAAGTTACCCTTGGTTCGGGTTGACCTGAATTAACGCATAAACATCCTATAGTTGGAAGCCTCCGATCCATTCGCAAACCCAGAAGAGAAAAAGGAAGAGCAGGGAGATGTATCACAGACAAAGAAGGACATTAGAGGGCAAGTTGACCAGGCTGCGACGTCGGCTCCAGAGGGAACGAAAGAGGCAGAAGCGCAGAGAAACAGTGAGAGACAGATGAAGCACATTGACGAATCCAACTAAACTTGAATGGACATGGACATGTATCATACCTGTAATGTTTTACTAGTTGTACAATTCACTGGTTAATATTCTTTTTTGAATTTGCTCTGTGGAGCAGTACTGTACGCAAATTCGAAAAGCGTTTACAATTCAAAAGCACACTGTACATTCTTCAGTAGCTCAACCCTGGCCAGTACATTGTTTGGCATCTCTTCATTCTGCAGTCACTTGCTTCCTCCAGTCGCTGTATTTCTCCTTTGCATCATCCCAAATTTTCGGTCCACCATAAATAACAGCTGCATAATCGTCCTGCTCCAATCTTGGACGCACCAAAAGTCTTGAATCTTCAATTTTCGCCAGGTTCATCTAAACATCACCAGTGAAAGGGCGAGGGTAACAACCCAAATCGGGATAATAAGTCTCTGCAACTAGCAAGACCATTTCCAACCCAGAAAACAGGTCCAAAATCCGCGCAACATCCTCGAGCACCGACAAGACGTTGATGATCAGATGGGTCAGACGAGGGAATTTTTTTGGACCACATTTAGAGAGAATCTTGAGGTCTGCAGAGTTTATGCAGAGATGCGTCACGTTTTTGAACAGGGATGAGGCAGGTCTCTTCGGTAGCACGTTCTTCAAATTGGGAGCACACATGATGAACCATAGATGGGGCCACTGTCCTTGTACATTGTTTGGGAGTTTGGAAGTGAAGAGAACTTGCAAGTTTGGGAGCTTTTCCAAAGGCGCAGACGTTGGGGAATGATAAAGACGACGGACAAACTGGCCAAGCTTAGAGTGCGCCTTGATACTGTCTTTGAACGCAGTGCTGGCAAGTTGTGAACTAATGATGGGCTTTCTGTACAGGATAGGAGTGATCCAGCTGGAAACCGTCTTTGAAACGAGGCGCAGAGCAGTAGCAGTAGCCATATCGTCGGCAGCAAGCTCACATATAAGGCGAATAATCTCGACTGGAACAGAAAACGGTTTGTCAAATGATCTATTTATACTGGATCAATATGACGTTTAATTGAGGCTTCTACTGAAGAAACGTACCCATTATATCGAACAAGCTCGAAATGATCCTCATCGGATTCAAGATCAGAGATCCAAATTTGTCGCAACTCATTAATCGCATCCTCCGTCACGTCTTTCCATGTCTCGCCGTTTCGTTTGAAATCACTCTTTACTACATCAAAACGGTCGCCCGCCCATCGCCCTTGAGTCAAGCAAGGGTCTCCGGGCCAGCGGGGTTCGTAAGCCATCGAGATACCTGTATCTGCAGACCAACAGATTCGTGAGGCGAGGAATCCTCCGAATCCACACTGAAGACCTATAGGTGTGTACGCAATGAGTGTCAAGAACAACGTTACGACAAGTGAAAGAAGCTTACGACCACTCTTGAAAAGAAAATTGTTCAAGACGAATTCGTGTTTAGAAAGGTTTCGTAGGGCATAGGTTACTCCTACTTTTGGCTTGAGATCTACTGAAGAATAAAACCAGCGTGTGATATCGTCGAAGTTACTGAAAAACTCCCAGAGCATTTCGTAGCGCTCGGCTTGTCGCATCTCTTTTTCGGTGAGTAGTCCTGCTGGCATCTCGTCCGTGTAGTCTCCGACACAGACAATACGGTCTCCTACCCAGCTTGCAGATCCGTGTTCCGAGGGAGCATCGTTGTTGAAATCAACTCGAAGAAGTGTCGCCAGCCCGTTTGGATAGAAGAATTGCTCCCAAAATTCGCATTTGAGGGTTTGACGTTTGTCGAGGTTTACGATTTGCCAAAGTTGACCCATGGTAGTAGTAGCGAAAACAACTGAGCCCGAATAACGAGTTGAAATATTTTCGAGGCTTTATGTGGTCCCACGCGTTCTTTCATTGTTCGAGCGTGCCATTGTACTTTATTACCATCGCAGCAAACCCTGTTCGGGGTAAATGCTGTCACATTGTACTGGGACTAGAGCAATGCCCAAGTAACCTGCCTTTGTCCATAAATCTACCTTGATCATCGCAGTAATTGCCATTAAGTGTCTTGAGCTCGAAGCAATCATCTGAAGGATCAAGGTTGAGGATCTCAAGTTGTTGCAACTTCTGAATTGCGTCCTCAGGCTCCGCCATGTCTTCGTCTCACCGTTCTGTTTGAAGTCGCTGTCTACAATATCAAGCCCCTACTCATCAGACACGAGCCAAGCAGGTCAGCGCGGCTAATACATCATCGAATCATGTCCTCTGGTTTGAATTAATGGTCCATACTGAACGAGTGAAAGAAATTTACCATACCGGCCACGATACGCCTTTAGGAGAAGACTGTGCAGGACAGCCCCATTGGGAAGGGTGCTATTTCAGCTTTTGGCTCGAGATCCAACAGCGTCGAGGCAAGCAAGGAGGTTCTATAAGTTCCGCAAAGCTTTCCGAGCCTTCCGAGGACGGATATGTGCCGGAACGGTCGAACTACTCCGGCTAGGGCCCACTGTTTTTAATGCTAGCGTCCAGGTGGGGACAAGATGTTAAAACAATCCTACAAAACATTGATTCCTTTCAAACATAAACTGAACAGATTGTGTCTCGGTAGCCTCCCTTGAGCCCTCTGGCCGGTTCGAGGACAGGGTTCAGGCTGGACCCGGCTTCAGGCGGCCTAGGCTTAGGACCTCCTAGATCCGTGTCCGGGGGAGTATTACCGCTGAGATCAACTTGAAGGAGTGTTTGGATAGAAGAGGATCCCCAGGTTCGCCGCAGTATCCAACTTGAAGGGTTTGGTTTTGACATTCGCCGGTACCGATCATGTAACTAGTATTCCCACGATTCTTTTCGTTCGACAACCAAATCCACCTGCCTGTTCAGGGAAAGTACTGTAATCCTCCGTGCCACATTGTACTCCGCGGACCAAAGCAGCTTCTAACTACTCACCACAGGAGGAGTTCATATATCTATACCGGTCATCACGGCTCTATCAACATTTGCAGCTTTGCTCTGACCTTGCAGCGAGTTTCATCTTTGATTATCAAGTCAGCATTTCTTTGTGAAAATAGTGCCCCTGGTCCAACTACGGAGTCATCGTGGCTTAAACTCAAAAAACTCAATTAACCATTACAGCACGCAAGTTTTGTGATCTTTCAGCGCTGGGCCTAAACTCCTCATATCCCCTGTTGGGACTACCTTCAGGCCAGGCACGTTTGATGTTTTCCTCTACCAATGGACCGTATGGTGTCCGATGTGAGAAAGTGCGCGTATGGCGGGCATTTAGTCAAGTTGCGAGAATCCACAAGTCGCTCTGGCTACCATGATCACCCTCTAGTTACGACGGCTATCGTTATCACTGTTGAGTGTGTATAAATGTCAGGAACAACCTAACATTGACGAAATAGTGAGTCTTCTCTTTTCATTATGATCTATTCTGACAGTGCATGGCCTATTGACCGGTCCCTTCGGAGGGAAGGCGTAGATCTCCAAGACATATCAATTATGCCCCCGTATAGACTCGTATAGATGACATAGATATTGGCAATTGGTAAATGTATAAATTCAGCTGTGAAGCATTGGAGTGGTTCACATGGCGCTCATGTTTCCTGTAGTACACCTCTTACTCTTTGTGCAAGCTAGTTTAGGTGCTTCATCCGGCACCTTTCTGAGCAGCACTGCTACCTCAACCCCAAACTCTAGCTCTACGTCTATCATCATCTCTACGCCGACCGCGAGCCCAGGGGGTGCTTCATTCCCTCCAGTTGGCTCTATTACGCGTGATTTTTCACCGACTGGACTTGAACAACTGTGGGATGTCGTATGTGAACACCGTTTGTTCCGTCCAACGCAATCTTCACACATATTTGCGACAGGTCGGCCCCGTGGAATCTCCACCATTCACGACAACAGTCGAGCCCCAAACTCCTGTGACATTGCCGTCTCCACCACCGACACTATATCCTTCATTTTATGCCAACAGGCCAAAGGATATTCTTCCTCACTTGAAATACCCTAAAGGTTTCATTTTTGGTGTTGATACTGCAGCCTATCAAGTCGAAGGTGCTGTAAAAGATGAAGGAAAAGGTCCTTCCATGTGGGATTGGGCTTCTCGTCAACCAAACGCCATCGTAGATAACAGCACCGGCACGTATAATCTCTTGAATTCCATGCGTCTTTGTTCTGTTAATAGCTTCTCTGCTATCTATTATCACAGCCGATATCGCTGATCTACAATACTACCTGTACAAAGAAGATGTTGCGAGAGTGGCAGCTTTGGGAGTGAAAGCTCATTCGTTCTCGTATGACACGTTTTCTTATCAGTTTCGAATTGTTTTAACGAGTTTCTAGGATCTCTTGGGCGCGAATTCTTCCATTTGGTACCGCGGATTCTCCGGTCAACCAGCAAGGTGTAGACCATTATGCTGGCCGTGAGCCATCAGAAATTCTTCTGAAACTACTGATTTAATTTGTGGCTCCAACAGTTATCAGTTATCACCTTAATTCCGGTGTTGAACCTATCGCCACTCTGTTCCATTGGGACACTCCTTTAGCATTACAGGCATATTACGGCGGTTTCACATCAGGTCAGATTGTCAACGACTTTGTTCATTATGCCAAAACGGTTTTCTCTGCATATAACGGGACGGTAAAAACATGGTTCGTACCTGATGATGATGCCCTTTGTAATAGAAAACCTAATGCTTGATTCAAAGGTTTACGTTCAACGAGCCCAGAGTTTTCTGTAGTCAAGTAGCTAGTTATCCATTCAGTAAGTCCCGTGGTCACTGGTCGCTCATTGCGCTCTTGACTTAGACCAAAGCCAGATATCACGTATGCTCCAGGAGTTAACACGTCCACTGCTCCGTACCAATGTTCCTACAATCTACGTTAGTCTATATATCTCTAGACTCATGCTTTCTAACTCACTGCATTCTATAGTCAAGGCACATGCTGGTGCTGTTAAAGGTATGCAGTGAGAACTCTTTGTGACTAATGCTGACATCTACTTTCTCTACTTAGCATTCCGAGAAATGAACATTGTCGGTGAGATTGGCATCAAGAATGACGACTTTGTGTATGTTTCCAGAAAACTCACTAAATGTTCCCTCTTCTTATTGATTTACCTGACAGCGGTACGCCATGGAGAACCAATACAACAGATGATGCTGCAGCCGTCGAGCGCCATGCCGCATTCCAAATTGGTGTCTTTTCTGACCCAATCTACACCACCGGCGACTGGCCTACGATATTGACCGACACCCTCCCACCCGAATACCTTCCTCGCTTCACCAAGGAAGAGAAGAGAGACATTCTGGGTCAGAATTTCCTTTGTTTTGTCTGCTCATATCTGATCATATCCCTTTTTACGCTTGAAATGAACAGGTTCCGCTGATTTTTTCGCTATCGATGCCTACAGAAGCCAATATATCTCTGCGCCAGACGAAGGCCTCAATACTTGTTTGTCCAATGGTCCATCTGACCCTGAATGGCCGCAGTGTAACACTATACAAGAATTTGACTCTAATGCAATGTGGGCAGTTGGAGCATCTGCTGATATTGGAGCTCCGTGGTTGCAAGACACCTCAAGGTTCTTGAGAGACGCAATGAAGGAGATTCATAAGAGGTGGCCTACAGATAAGATTGTGGGTTCAGTTCTTCGCTTCGGGTTTTTAGGACTATGGCTGACTGCATCTTTTTCTAGTATGTCACGGAATTCGGATTTGCACAGCCGTTCGAGAATGAGAGAACAGAGCTGTATCGTATCAAGGAGGACACGGATAGGACAAGTATGTATCAATCTTTATTCTTTGAATTCATTTTGACCAGCGATATGCAGATTACCTTATGAGCTATCTTGGGGAAATCCTCCTTTCTATCCATGAAGACAAGATCCCTATCATGGGTGCTTTCATCTGGTGTGAGTGAGATCAGTTTCTGTCGTCGCGCATGCTTATGCTATTCCAGCTATGGTTGACAATGCAGAATGGGGCCAAGGGCTTTCAACTCGTTTCGGGGTACAGTATGTCAACTACACGACGCTTGAGCGTACCTATAAACGTTCAGCAATGGCGCTTTGTGAGTGTGCTCTATCCAAGTATATGATATTCTCGCTAACAACATACGTACTAGCTGAATTCTTCGAGGCACATTTATAGTGATATGAAAACATGTTGTGATTTGTACTGTGAACCTATCGTAAAACTGTTGTTAATGTAATTCCGATGATCCAGAACCATGAATCATGTAACTAAAACAATATATGCATGACTCGGGCATAGTATGCAAGGATTGCGTCCCAACTCGAGTTCAAGTCAAATGTCAAACAACACAACGGACTAGGGACCGTCCGATTCCTAGTAGGCGGTTGAAAATGCTACGATTCAGTCATGTATGGTCACTCTATTTTGCAGTGCTTTCGTAGATGTTCTTGATGACCTCAAATGCCTGCCCAGGAGGGGCAAGCTCGCCAAATTGAGCTATGAAATAGATCAGGCCTTGTACGAGACATCCAGAGATTCTCTGCGCGAATTCATGAAGTCGATTCTTCCTCGCGGAAGTCGTGTACCTTGGGCGAACTTTTCCTAGGATGCAAATATATCAAGCCCTTCACGCAAAGTCATTTCATTTTACTGTAACAATTGTTCTATCTAAGAATGACATCTCAAATGACATCTCATTCTCGTCCTGACTGTCATTTTTGTAAATGGGCTTCGAAGAATTCAGCTGAAAATAGATGGGTTTGGATCAGTTGCAGCTCATTGTAGAGCAGGACCAACTACGCACATAGGGCCATAGCGGAACGTTTATAGGAACGCTCTAGCGTCGTATAGTTAACATATTGGATTCCGAATCTGGTCGAAAGACCTGAGCCCCATTCAGCGTTATCGACCATAGCTTTGAAAGAGTTGAGTAAAGCAAGAGAGCCGAGGAACTTGAGGAATCCCTACCCCAGATAAACGCTCCCTTCAGCGGAATCTTGTCCTCGTGGATTGACAGTAGCATTTCACCGAGGTACGACATAAGATAGTCTGAGTATGACATGAGATGTAGCTTGCAGTGGTAAAAGCGAAACGCACTCGTTCGGTCTGTATCCTCTTTGATACTGGCCAAGTCCGGTTTATCGTTCTCGAAAGGTTGAGTGAAGCCAAATTCACTCGCAATCTGATCCAAAGCAAAGATTACAACCTTTTATAAAAGGAGAATATCATTTCTTACGATTTTATCCGTTGGCCAACGAGCCTGAAGGTCCTTCAAGTATCCCCTCAAGAATCTCGAAGTGTCCTGCAACCAAGGTGTTCCTGGGTTAGAGAATGGACCAATATTCCAACCAGCGTTGGAGTCAACAGTCTGTACGACATTGCATCGTGGCCAGTTTGGATCGGTCATGTTGGATAGACAAGCTTCGAGGCCGTTGTCGGGGGCGGAAATGTATTGTTGACGATAGCAGTCGATAGCGAAGAAATCGGCGGTTCCTGAGGACATTCATCGAGGTCATCAGTGAGCTATAAAAAGCTTATAGTGTTAGGCAACAGGATACCTAGGATATCCGCCTTTTCCTCTTCAGTAAAGCGAGGAAGGATCTCTGGTGGAAGAATATCCTTCATGATTTGAGGCCAGTCGCCAGTTGTGTATACTGGGTCTGAGAATATGCCAATTTGGAATGCAGCATGACGTTCAACAGCTTCAGCGTCTTCTGTAGTATTCGTTCTCCAAGGGACTCCGCTGCGTAAAACAGATGTTCAGCACTACTATTTCGTCATTACAAGGAAGAAACTTACACGAAATCGTCATTCTTGAATGCAATCTCCCCAACGATGTTCATCTCTCTGAATGCTACCCAAACAAAGCATTAAATTGATTCGCAATCCTTGCAATAAAAGAACCACCTTTTACAGCACCAGCGTGTGCTTTGACTGTATAATAAGATGTTTACTGTCGGTCTTGTGGCAATAGGAAAAGAGAAATACTCACGGAGATAGTGGGCGCAATGGAACGGAGCAGAAGTCGCGTTTAATCCGTCGGCAAGAGTGACATCTAAATCGAGTCATGAGTCGTATCCACAGTATGGGGACCCTGAACGTACTGAAAGGATAACTTGCAATCTGTCCACAGTACACATTTGGTTCGTTGAAAGTGTACCTGAATCCACAGAGTCAATCCAGATTCAGCGCAGAAAGATTCAGGACAAACCAGACGTTGACCGAGCCATTGTAAGCCTTGAAAACGGTTTTGGCATAATGTACAAAGTCGTCCACGATTTTTGGTGATGAAAAGCCGCCGTAGTAAGCTTGTAGAGCGAGAGGAAGGTCCCAGTGGACTATAAGCAGGGAGTTAAGTGAAAGAACTAGACGGTCAATGTTGTGGCATACAAAGTGTCACAACCGGTTCGACCCCAGATTCCCGATGGTAATTGATTACTGCATAGTAAGCAGTTAGTCCGAGAACGTGACAGCCGGAGCGGTGTAAGGATAGACTCACGATCTCGATAGTGGTCTATGCCTTCCTGATTGACTGGGGAATCGGCAGTTCCAAAAGGTAATATACGAGCCCAAGAGATCCTAAAGAACCATCTCAACACAGTGCAGGGATAAAACAAGGAAGTTTGAAGCGTACGAGAAGGAGTGAGCATTAACACCCAAAGCAGCGACTCTTGCAACATCTTCCTTGTATAGATAGTATTGCAAATCCACTATGTCGGCTAATGAGGTATAGATAATTGAATCATTCATCCAGAAAGACAAATTACATACAACGTACCAGTCGTATTATCCGCAATAGCATTAGGTTGTCTCGATGCCCAGTCCCACATAGAAGGTCCCTTACCTTCGTCCTTCACAGCGCCTTCAACTTGATATGCAGCAGTATCGACGCCAAAGAAGAAACCCTCGGGAAACTTTAGGTTTGGAAGAATGTCCTTGGGTGCATTTGCATAAAACGAAGGGTAGAGTGTTGGTGGTGGGGAGGGGAGAACTACGGGTGTTTCAGGAACGACCGTCGTGGTAATTGGAGGTGCTTCTACTGGGCCGACCTCGTACAGTGTTGGAGCAGCGCCAAGGTCTTGTATAGGAGTTAACTCACCACATCCCATAACTCTTCCAATCCAGAAGGCGAAAAATCTCGCGGAATTGATCCAATAGGAGGAAAAGACGCGCCAGCAGTCGCTGTGACTGTCGGCACGGCGGTCGGTGCAGCAGTGATAGTAACGTTTGGAGAGGAAGTTATGCTAGAGCTGGCCAGTACGGAGGTGGAACTAGCAATGAAGGTAGAGTTCGCAGCCAAACTGGCTTGTGCGTATGACAGAAGGCAGACAAGGAAAAACATGACCGTCTCTTCTTGAAGATGGGGCACATGGCACTGATTTTTATACGGTCGCTGAAGTCACGGAGTACGAAGGTCGCGAAAAGTTCCATGACAGAGAAGCCGAAACAAGAAATATTTGGTATGATCTCATCAAAAGAGCATTTCCGGTCCGACGAAAAAATAGAAATGATTCTGGAGAAAAAGAAAAGACGCAAATAAACGACTTGAGCAGTATCGGTACCGAGCAGCCTAAACTATTGATATTCCGATTTTGACTATTGAATTTGATGCACCATTTCGACTATGAGATTCTGAGGGTTGAAGGCTTAAAGCGCAGACGAAGGAAATTCGAGTTATTCCGAGCCTTCGCCGCAGGTCACAAGTTGATGACCTTTGCTTCCTGAGTTGTCCTCGAGGCTGCAACTCTCGTCACATGTACTGGATATTGCAGGGTACAGTTAATGGTAAAGCCTTCAAAGAGAAGCGAGAGCTCACCTGGTCAAGACATACAGCAGCTGATCACCAAGAACAACGTCGGATATGCGGAATTACGGAAATAGGTCGTGTCAATCTCCGGCAGGCTGGTCACCGGTCATCGTTGACTGATGTCTGAAAAAAAGCATTTACGAGTTGTCACATAGAGCCACGACACTCCCAACTTTTCGCAAAACATTTGAACTGAATCGTACACAAGTGCCTATCGCCAAGAAGAGCTTTGTCAAGGGTGCGTACTCGATAAAAAGTACAAAAACTCTACATGAGCGGAGTCCTAGCGCGAGTGATTGACGATTGAGAGAAGGTGTGCGGTTAAAAAGACCATCTGGCATAATGCAAGGCGTCTTCCTGTAAGGTTTGCGGTAGTCGAACGAGCCGGTGAAGACTTCAAAGGGATTACTTTAATGCCAATGTATTCCAAGTTGTATGAAAAGTTTTTGTAGAGCCGTGACTTCAGGTGGATAAGCAAGCCAGGTCTACTCGCATGTCAGTCAGGTTGACATGGTGGGATTGATCCAGCACACCCGCAGTCTTGAGCGATTTTTCATTGCGTTAATTGTTTTGAGATGCGGGAACCAACTGGCCAAGAATTGATTGTATTGTAAAGACGTCAATGAAAGACTGAATGATTAGGCTTGGTTAGAGCCTTTCAAGGATGCGAGTGGGTTCACTTTACTCACAAAGAATGAGACCTGGGTAGAAAAGTGCCAAGGTGTGTATATAACTCCCGCGTCCGACGCACAGAGTGGAGAAGGACTGTATTTCTGTGAGAAAGCGAGGGCATTCTTCAAATACCGGTACTTCCATCAGGAACAAAGCAAAAGTGCTCATCCCGTACACACGTTGAGTCGTGTCTGTTTCCACTTGCCCCCAGACATTCAAACTCTCCCGGTACTCTCACACATTCCCCGTTCACGACTGATGTGCTCCCCCACAAGCTCTGATTCCAACATCGGCCCGATGTTGTGTCTTCTGCTTAAAATTACCGCAAACGTGCTCTTTTCGGAAACACCAGGCTCTTTTTGAACCCCCCATCCTAGTTTTATCCACCAGGAATGCCGGCTGTTACTACTCCCTTGAATCCTGCAGCGCACCTTGAACCGAATGCACGGGCAGCGTTTGCGACTTCAGCTAGGCTGATTTCATGTCTGGTAACTGAATCGCTAGTTCGTGCACTTTATTTTACTTTCGAAGGGTTTGAGGCGACGGGTGTTGCTGTTTTGCTTTCTGGAAATGTGTCCTCACAACCACCGAAATCGCTCGAGGAGGCTTATACTTCCAAAGATATTTTATGCTTGGTACCTTTGCGATATGTACCGGTGTTCAAGCACGATGGTTCGGATCCTCGCGCAAAGGAAATAGGCTTGTTGGATCCTCTGGATATGCTTGCCTTGGTCTTTGAAGTAGAAGAGGATGGAACCCAGCCTACCGAAGTGAGTTTTGATCTTTCGCTGTTTTACCAGGCATTGATCATCAGTTCTGTAGCACGTCGACCTTTCCAAAGCCTTGCTGTCCAAGCTTTCCGGACCTGGATGGAATCTATCGTCATCGACCTCTCTAGTTGTCTCCACAAATCCGTTGTCACTTTGGTACAAGTTTGCCAAATCTTTCAATGTCGGAGAAGCTATGATCAAAGATATCGCAGACGAGTTTGAGAGTGCTATTCGTTGGCAAAGTAAGCCGCTGCTTGTCGCATCTTACTACACTATTGACCATGAAATAGCATACTCTTTCGAGCATCCTCCCAAAGGGGCTACCTTTGATTCTCCGAGTATTGACTGGGAACAATCTATCGTAGAAGGGCATCCTACTCATCCCGTATGTGCTCCTTCAATAGGTCAACTCTCAACCTTACATTACGTCTAGATGCACAAAACGCGAATGTATCTACCGCCTATGAGAGAAATAACACCTGGAAGCTACGACCTGTACCATCCTCTCCTCCGGTTCATCGCCGTTCCAAAAAGCAACTTGAACGTCACGTACGATTTCGAAGGCTTTACTGCACCTCTTTGGGAGGCAGCTGCAAGAACTGCTGGCAAAGCTCTCGATATTCCTGAAAACCATCTCGTCGTCCCTGTGCACGAACTACAAGTCGCACATATAGAGGCCAAGTTCCCAGAAGCCGTAATCTACCCTCCCGAGTTCAATGTTCCGATACTGGCGCAACAGAGTATACGGTAAATCAATTCCTCCTTGCTTCATGCATTGTATCTGACTTGATCCCGTACTTTCAGATCCGTCATTGTTCCCAATGTGTACACTAACCACTCACTCAAACTCGGTGTTGGTATCAAACTCACCTCTGCCGTGCGCACAATATCTCCTGCTTCCGCATATCTCGGACCCCGATTTTCTGCTCAAGTCGTCCCTGCTATCAAGATGGACCACAACATTCTCAGTGTTGCAAAAGAGCTTGCGAGCGTCGTACATGCCCATCCAGATGGAGAAATCGCAAAACATTGTGCTGCGATTGTTAGGGATGCGTATGATATCGACACTGAGAAGAAGGGTGAGCGGTTGATAGTTTGCACAGCGCTGGTAGAGAGTGGCCATGATTGCGAGAATGGACATCTTCCCGCCGTTATCAGAGTGTTCGGGCTTGATACAGAGGAGAAAAAGATCCAGTGGTTCGATAGGTACGTTCAGTTCAATCCACTCTCGATTCAGGCTTATACACTCTTCCTGCAGCTTCGTCCACATGTTCTTCCGCGCCTTCCTCCCCTCCGTCATCTCAAACGGCGTAGCTTTCGAAGCCCACCCTCAAAACTGCGTCGCCCGATTCTCACTAGAAACTAAAGAGATCCTCGGTTTCATCATTCGCGACTTTGGCGGCATCCGTGTCCATCCCGAAACCCTCCTCGCTACCACTGGCGTCGAACTAGACGCCGTCTCTGGTCACAGTATCATCGCACCCGATTTGGACGATGTCTATGCGAGAATGTATCATACCGTCATTCACAACCACCTGCAACAACTTATTCGTGTCTTGGGACTTCACTATAACGGGATAGGGTGGGAGATTGTTCGAAAAAGATTGAATGAAATTGTTCCTAGAGAACATAGCTTGTGGGAGGCCTGGCTATCGGAGGAGAGAAAGACATTTCCTGGGAAGTGTTTCTTGAGGATGAGAATGCAGGGCATGTATCGATTCGTAAGCGTTTTTTTTTTGGCTTCCTTCGTCTTTTTCTGATTTCTCATGATTTGTATTTTACTTGGCTGATGGTGGTGTAGCATCTTCACGGACCTTTTCCAAATCTTATTCATTACCAAGGGGTCAAAGTCGACAATTGATAGTTCATCTGTACAGGAGAGATCTGAATGGGCATGTTTGTAGAAATAAAATTATTGTATCTTTATCTACGTTTCGTGCGTAAGATGTGCCATAAACAGCTCAACGAGTATAGGGATCCGAGTGGAACGGATGCCGTCAGCGGGCCGTTCTAGCCAGTTACCAAACTTGCAAACTCGAAAAGAAATCTCAGATATGTTTTCATTCCATAAGTACAAAGATCCAGTGATAAAATACAGATCTTGTCATCAGAACAGTGGCCTCGAAGCCTCGAGCGCTTTTACACCTTTTCATTCTCCCTGTCAGAACCGGGAGCTACCATATGGCCCTCAGACAAATTGTTGAGATAATCTTCTTGAGCGTCTAGTTTCCTGACAGAGAGCCAGAATGCTGCGAACCTATTCAGCGGACGTGATAATACAAGTCAAAATCGACGTACCAGTACCCCCAACTGCGGCAATGATAGCAACAGTAGCATAATTCCAAGTAAGAAGGGGATCCTCGAGGAGAGCTTCCAAGATAAACAGAATCAGCAATGCGGTTCAAGCTGTAGAGGGACAGAATCTTACGCAAGAAAGCTTCAGCAAGCGCAGCACCGAAAGCGTTTGTAAAGAGGTAGACGGCCATGACAAGGGAACGCATGTTCTTCGGTGCTTTGGTGAATGCATATTCGAGACCGGTGATGGAAGCAAAAATTTCACTGAACGCGACTAGGACGTAGCTAGAGACACTTTGTCAGTGACACGACTTTAACGATACATCAGGTAGAACTCACGATCCACTCTGGATCCAGACATTCAGAGGAGATACCTCCTTACAGTCGACAGAGTTTGCTTCAAAGCCACAAGGTGAGGTCTGGGTAGTGAAAATGGCGAAATAAGCCTTTGACTGCTTTTAGAAGTTCATCAGACGCACTTTGTAGATGTAGTGTTGTACTACGGCAGCCCAGATCATTGCGGCAGAACCAACCCAGAAACCAGTTGCAATCTTCTTGAGGGCACTGAAGTTAATGCGCAAACGTTTTAGGGCAGGGTACAACTAGAGAGCACATATCAGCCAATACGCTCAATGACGGCAAGGAAGCACAACATACGAATGCGTCGAACAAGGGAATGAAAATAATCAGGGATAAGGGATTCAGGTTCGACAAAACATCATTTGGCAGACCATGCGTAGACATGGTTGCTGCCTGGGATGTCAGGTTATTGTTCAGCTGATTGTAGGATAACCCTGCCCGTCCTTTCAGTACAGAGGTTAAGACTAGATTCTCAAAACTCACAGAATATTGGATACCAAACGAACACGCCGCAAGCTTTAATTCCACGTCTGACTTCATCGACCCACTGGTCATCAAAGGTCATCCATTTGGGCTTGTGTTGTTGTTTGCTAGGTTTAGCGCTTTCCCAAAAGTCATCCGCTTTTAGATTCTTCAAGGTTTGTGCAGGGTTCCAAGACCATCTGCCTTTGGAAGCAAACCACCAGAGGCGGATAGCAGTTGCCAACACGGAACCGGTGGGAGGTGTACGATTATAGTGCTTGCGGCCAAGGAACATGACGATAGGACAGATCAAGAAGATAACGGTAGGGAGAGTGAACGACAGATAGAAGCCCACATACTGTAAACGTTCGTTAGCATCTATTGCAACGACAAGTGATGACACTTGCCTTCTCAGCATATGTCATTGTAATTTGACCGACGAGAGCCCCGATGTTGGTGAAGAGGTAGAAATACTAAAAAGAACCATTGTCAACGGTAGGGTGTCATCTACGAGAGAACCACGCACCATATACATCCTGGAGATAGTGTAGGTAGGATCGACGATTACTCTTTCACCTTTACTCGTCGTCACAACAAACAGCTTGCGGCGCTTGTATTGCTCAGCGATCAACGTCGAGATGTTTGACTTGAATAGACCAGTTCCTAATCAAAGTCATCAGTATCGCTGCCATACGCGTAGAAGGAATCTTACCCAAACCGGTGATCAACATCCCAATGATGAACGCAGCCATGGAATTACTGGAATGTACAATGACGGTTGGAAGAGCGGAGACGATCAGAACGATATGGCCAATAAAAGCGACGACAATGGCGACACAAATCGTGTTGTAACGTCCCCAGTACGTATCAGCGAGATAGCCTCCCAGGACAGGGGTAAGGTAAGCCCAGAATTGATAAAAGGTCGTCAGTCCGGTGGAAGTTTGTTGACCTCTGCCCAGTGCACCAGATTGGCCATCAGCACCACCGGCACCTGTGTTCGAGCCATCGGGGAGAGGTTGTTGAATGAAATTTGTGAAAACGACCGTTGAGCCATAGTACTAGAAAACCAGTTGGTTAGCCAGATCGAGGCAAAGGCAGGCCAACAAACCGAGAATCGTTCCGCCATTTCGACAATTGCGATTACTGTTGGTATTTGGTTACAAAAACCATCCAAAAAAAAAGATGAAAACACTTACAATACGCAGCCCAGGGAATCCTATCAGAGACTCTTCTCAAAGTAAGCCGTTCTTCTTCAGTAGGAAATACAAGACCATCATGTATCCCATCCGCGACAAGTTCATCCTCGTTGTTACTGGAGGCATGGTCGAGTTCCACCTTTTCCTTCTTCGCCTCGATTTCGCGCTGAGCGGCCTCGTGAACTGCGGCTAATTCTGCTTTATCGTCTGCCTGTAAGCCCGCCATTGTGCTCAACGAAAAGTGAAAACGAAACCGCAGAACTTCCGAAGCCAAGGGAGGGACGGAACAGGGGAGGCCGTCGAGGGAGACCTGGTAAGAGTCTTGGAGACCCAAAAGTTATCGGCAGAGTTTTTATTCGATAGTGGTAGATAAGAGTGTCGTATACGGAAATGGTTTCATTGCAGGTCCGAATGAGCTTGGGTGCCGTTATCAGAGATGGGACTTGATGCCAAGGATCAAGAGTAGAGGAAAGGCAAGGCACACGACAACGGAGGGTGGATAGTTTTCATTAGTACATATATTGATGGGGATAAGATACAGGATTTAGTTCCATTTCGGGAGGATGAAGAGAGGATGAAGAGACGCTGAAGTTGAGCTGAACTGGCAGAGAGCTGATATTTAGAGCACGAATAGCGGGTATTGGAAAAAGAGAGTAAGCGCCTCGGAAAACGAAGCACGCAATCGCAGCGGCTGGTCATCGGGTAACATCAAAACTTGAAAAAAAAAGCAGCCATATTTTCATGACCCGGACAATATCCGCGTGGACACACTAGAGTGGAGGGAGTTGCCCAGACGTTAACGCGCCCTTGGCCTTCAAAGCCATATGGTCCATTTGTATACATCCCGACTGTATGCGCTACTCGAAACCTGAAGGCCCAAGGATTTTTCGGATCTCCAAACTGTATGAGACTGTATGTAGATTTTTTGCTACAGAATACGACCCGTTCCAAAGCTTTTGGATACACCGATAACAGAATTGAATGGCACAATACTTAGAAAGGGCTTGGAAAGGGCCAATTTCCTGAAAAATCAAACTCGGTCCCTCAATAACGAAATACGCACCCGATGTGATGTTATCCAGAATGGTAGGCATTTCTAAGTGAAGTTTTGGGACGAAAAGCCTAGACTTTTCTTTCTACGAGTCGTCAGACTAACGGAAGATAAACATTGAATTTCGCTAGAGGGAATTCACGTGACACACCGAGGTCTTCAATAGCTCTTCGAGTTTAATGCAGGACACCAACACCCGACCATCTTTTGATCGAGTGGTCAAAGCAAATTTCGTAGATCTATTGAGTGCGCTACCGATCATCAAGTTCTATATCAACGATGACAAGTTCCGTTGTCTTCTTTCGGTCTTTGCCAGTGCCACCAGCAGCAACGAGTCGCATTGGATTTTGTGTCAGTATACGTCTATATCGCCTTGCTTTTCCTTACACTGAAAATCTGGCTTAGGGAGATGCTGCAGGCTAACTTGGTGAACGTACTCATATTCTACGTGCCTCTACCCGACGATGTCAAATTGCTAATCCGTATATTCTGGTACAGCCCGCCAAAGTGAGCAAAACTAACAGTTATATTGTTCACGGTTCTGGTACGAACGCGTGTAGTTATGAACTTCCAGTATGTGTGTAGATCCACATCTTCTCCTTTATCCTGGTACTTCAATTATATTTCCATGTTGGTGTGCTCGAACAGCTTATCGGTAACGATTATATCCCGCATAACCTTCAATTTTCATGCAAGCGCCAAAGCCAATCGATTGTGGAGTACCCAATCAGTCGAGTTCCATTTTTACCACAGCCATGGAACTACCCGTCGACATGCCACCTTCCATCGTTAACAACCTTCCACGAATGCGAGCATGGAGAACTTCAAACCGTAACACAGATGTCTGTATTGTATATCCCAGCTAGAAAATCATCGCTGAGGGGCCAGTCCTTAGATTCATTGCTCGGGGTGGTACTATGCCGCATTCAAATCTTGAGGCGACAGAAGAAAACTGTCGAGTTTTAGATTATAGACAGACGGCATGAACAGTATCCATCATATGAATCTTTATGCTGTATCATTTCTGCACAGGTCCGGAGTTCTTCACGGGGGATCAATCTAGACAGCTAACCTGAGCATCATATCGTAGATAATAAAACCAGCCTCTGGACACGAGTCCCAATGTTCTTTCCTCGCCCCCATCATTCGCGTTCTCAAAATGTTGATCCCACTAGGTCAAGATAGCCCCTCGATTCATGACCAGTAAACCTTTTTGCTATTCAGAAGTCTTGGGCTTATTTGTACCGTAGACGAATCGAAAATTACTTGCATCTCATTGGTTTTGGTCAGTTTGCATCTCTTCTCATCCAATGCATTAAAGCTAATCAAGCATACAGTGATACTACTCTGGGATCACGTTCTCACTTTCTGTGAGCATCGACGGAGTTCTCTGTTGTGATCTCTAATAATTCGAGCTCCAGCTATGGAGGTCAAATATCTGTGGAACCATTCAGATAACCTGATGAAACATTTAATCATCTTCAATCGTTACTTCTCTCTGACTGCCAATACAATCGTGACAGTATCCCTCTTTGCTTCCCTGCTTCCTCCTTCGGTAAGGTTCATTCTCGCTATCATCTTTCTACTGACCCTAGCGTGTCATGTAGAGGTAAGCCTCTGTATAGGACTAAGAGTTAGAATCTATGCCATGCTAATTCGAATGTTCAGCTGTGAGTCGCTCCGTACCTTTCGCGAAATCTCGCTTGTCGTGACCGGAATCGTTGTCAGCGGTAAGATTTTAATCGATTTTTGTCTTCATCTAATAGCCACTTGCAATCAGCTCTGCTCACTTTCCGAATATATGCTATTTATGAACGCAATAACCGGGTATTTGGTTTTATGGCACTATGTGGTGCAGCCTTAGCTGGACTGGCTCTGGTCTGTTATGTGATCTTAAGATGTGCACATTCAGCTCAACTGGATCCTCTAGTTTACCTTGTTCTTCAAACATTCATCGAATTCCAACGTATTACTTACACCGCTTGTCTGTAATACAAGCTTCGGGTCTATCATACAGTGCGTCTTATTCATCACTTGGATTACCATGATATATGATGCTTCTTTCAAATCTACAGTGCTGCTCGTAAGATTTTAGTTAACATACTACCAAAGCTAAACTCATGGTGTTCAAACAGAGGAGCCAGCAGCTTGGGAAAGCTTATTTGTATACGATTGCCTGCTGTTCATGATGGTGATATATAAAGGATACAAAGCTAGGCGGGGCACTGAAACGATAGCAATTTTGAAATTGATCCTTCGAGATGGTAAGTGGTCGCCGACCCTTACACTATATTATTGTTCACTACCTCACAGGTGCTCTTTACTTTGCGTGAGGCTGCTCTCATAATGGAGTGTCCCTTACTCATCTTCTACCTCGAAACAGGGTAATGGCATTATCAAACTTGGCAAATATATTCACATTCTATGTAAGTACTATGTTATCTTCTCAGTCTAAAGTTGACATTGTACGTTACTTTCAGTTTGCTGGGGCAAGTTCCACTGTGGTATTCTCGTCAACACTGATAAAATTTATACATATGTTCATCTTCCAGCCTTACACAAGAGGTAGTTTATCGACATTTTCCACCGCGTATGTATTCTCTTGCTTCGCAAAAATCCTCGCTCACCGGTACATCTACAGAGTCTCAGTAACAATCATTTCGCGTCTGTCACTCAATCTCCATGCAAGGTTCAGTACTGAGAAATCTCTCGTCACAAACGATTCTCTTCCAATGACAACTGTACAATATGCATCACGGCATCACGGACAGTCGACAGGTCAATGAAGCCAGCATGGTTGAGTACTGAGTGCACGGGTACCCCTACCAGAATAGAATGACACGACGATATAGTGTAGAGAAGCCCATTCGATCCCATGTCCAGAATCTAAGAGCGTCTGAGTGCAAAGGCAAATGGTTACGCGTACAGTAAAGCTTTGAACAAATCTAATTGAAGGACAAAAACGAGGGTACGAGGTGTAGACAATTACTTCAATAAGACTTCAATTTCAATTGTCCCATGTTGCGCGCGGATAACTCGAACCAACTCTTCTTTCAATTTGATATTCATACGAACAAGTCGAAGTACTTCGACCATACCCAGCAATTCTCTGACATCGCTCGTAGGCTCGAATTGAGAGATCATGGTCCAAATTTGTTGACGTAGGCTCCTACAGAATACAAATGTAAGGACAGTTGCAAAAATATCATATTAAAGTACATGCCTGAGGATAAGATGATTGGCCAAACGTTGTTCGTCCGCATCGGAACGTCCGACTCCGAAATCGAGCCTCTTCATCGAAGACGTGGTAGGGAGGTGAAACAATTCAAGTGAGCGATCCATTACAATCAAGCTTTCTACATGGTTATCAAATAATTGTTTCACAATCTATGGAACGCACTCAGGACAAGTTCTTGATCAGTGAAGAAGGGAACATACACAATTTGTGGACCAAGCTCGCAATTCCGCCAGTCGATGCTTGAACGAGAATAAGCCGGTGCCCAACATCAGCGAACCAAGAAGTATCAAAATGAAGAATTTCGACCAGGACAAGGTAAGACACATTGCTGGGAGAAGGAAAGCCGCGCCAAAGAAGCACAGTAGGAGGTCAATGTTCTAGGACAATGATTGAGATATCCGAAACAGCCAAAGAACAAGAGCCTAAATACCTCGTTTCTCCAGAACTTGGACAAAGGACCTTCAAAGCGGATTGGAATCGATGATTGGGGCTAAACGACGAAGCAACAAAGGGCGATTGCACAGAGAGATTTAGGCCTGTGAGTGAATAGAGATACGAATGACCTACTTGCATCCACGGGCATTCGCTGATTGGGCGAGGCAGCAGATTTTCTACTGCTGGACGAGGGCCTGACACTAGGTCGGTGGTAGTGCTTGGTTCGGACATGGCGAGGAAGTGTATGAACAAGGGCGTGAATGGCGAGGAAGACGCGTTGGTGATGGTCAAGAGCACGTTGGAAAAACTGAGGAACCATATAGGCGTCTTTTAAGCAATCCTAGTAGTGAGCAATGACATCACGATCGAGAAACCATATACTGCAGGACTCAAATAAAAGAACGAAAATCGAATAGAGAAGTGTCGATTGGGCGTCTGCGCTTCCAGCCTGAGATTTCTAAAGTGTTGAAACTGGCAGGGAGAAGGAAGCCATAAAAAGTGCGCGCGAGCGCTTGACCTCCTGAAAAGGAAGGCGTACGTTTAACTTGAACTCGGTTGTACGATGCCTCTCGACATTCCCAACGAGATTATCGAAAAGTTTTTATCCCTGTTATGGCTTTCTTGTCTCTCCTCCGCAGAGCGAATTACGCTCATGACTACCTGCCCCCTCGTCAACAGAGCTTGGAAAGCCCAATTCTCCCGTATTGCATCCACCCATCTCTACATTCCTCGACTCGGCTACCTTCTATATCTCGTAGATATCATTCGCAACGTGAAATCCCTCATATACTCCAAATCGCAACTCCAACATTGCCCAAAAACCATTACTTGCTTCCTCGATCTCAAATCTAGACAACGCCCTCTCCGGAGCTTTGACCAAAAGACCCTTGAGATGTATCATGTATTCGCTTGCATGAATAACTACATCGGTTTCAGGTTGTGCTTTCCGTCTGTGAAGAAACTTTGTTTGGAGGCGCAGATGTTTCATCGGTTCCTGGATGTTTATGCCGATCCGCTACAAGTACCGCTCCTTTCGACGCGTATGTCTATTATCTTTGACCATGAAGAAGGCTCCTGCAAAGAAGATACTTCTGGAGGCTATTTCTCGTCGATTTTCAAGAAGATACCGATACCTTTATCCCTCAGCTCCTGCGCTATTCGGTACGGTGTAGAAGTAGAGTTTGATCCTTCCACGCCTCGGGACGTTGTCAAGATTTGGGAGGACTACGGACCACAATACTGTTCCTTGATTATCCTGGCCATGAGTGATGGATCAAAGTCAGTGAAGACCTGCGAGCTTGAAAGGCAGCTCTGGGAGAGTCGTATGGTGCGCCAAGGCGGAGTTGCTTTCTCAATGCATTGCGAAGAACGTTTTGAAGAATCTTGGTCTGGAGACATTTGGGGCGTCAACTATCGTTTGTGGATGGCTGGTAGAGGTAGATTCATGAGTATGTTTGGTGAGTGTTGTCGTATACTGCGCGATTATTCTTCTGACCCGCCTTAGCATGGGACTCTATCTGCATCAAAGTATGGTACTATTTGGAAGATACTTGCAAGGAAATGCGGCCCTTTCTCAAAGACGGTGGTTTTTGGAACTGGTTGACTTATGAATCTCCTTCACCCTCGCCTCAAACCTCGATTCTGCCGGTCCCAGTTCCAGTTTGAGACAGCCAAATTGATGTAACTTTCATGCAGTGGTCTCGTTTTCCAAGATTTTCTTCATTTCAACGTCCAGTCAACGCATACATACGTATCTATCTTATTACCCCAGCAAAACGACATGATGATGTAAAGCGTAAATATGTAAAGAAAAAGTAGAATTAAAAACAAGAAGTCCAATCTCGAATGCGACTGCGAGCGCATATACACCGACGCGAAGAAACCCAGAGTTCGACGACATCCTACGAGGGGTTGGGCATTAACCAAATCTAATGGCATAGAGAAGAACGAAACGTACATACATGGGAATAGAAAGGAAAAAAGGTAACATGGAAGCGCAGAAGAAAGAGATCAAATTGAAAAACGTCAAAAACAAGAGAAGAAAGGTCAATAAAGAGCGGAGATAAGTAGATAGGTAGCGACTGGACGACTGTATTCGGTCAACGGTGTGGTGTAGTAATGGGTATCCTGGTATCCTGCAACAGGTTGTTTGTGTGAACGATGCCAAATAGTTTGAATAGGTTATAAAGGTGCCGTATGCAAAGCGATAGAAAACATAAGATTAAGAGATACCAATTATTCATTACGGGTCGTTACAAATGAACCAGGAAACAAAAGAAGAGATGAAGCTCAGAACCAGAGAGTGGGGAATGAATCTCTCGGCACTATGAAAAGGACGCCTCCAAAGCACGACAACACATGTGGATATAGACAGGTAGACTATAGTCGATGCCCTGGAACAGCCCAGAAAAGCAACGTCAATGCTGTCACAAAGATTGCTACTAGCACGGTAACCCATATTGCACGTCCAAGAAGAAGTTTCTTGACGTATGGCTCCCTAATTCTCAGTGTTCGGAAGGGAGTGGTTTCTGACTGGCCCAAGAACACGAGGATGGGATCTAGTTCATATTGATGTGATATGAGGAAGAGTATGGCGAATGTAAACGGTATGAAGAGCTAAAGATGTAACGATATGAGCGTGGGACGGAACAGAAACAGAGATGAGACAACTCACGAAGAATCGTTTTGATTTCGGCTTTACATCCAAAAACACCAACGAAAAGGCAACAGCCAATCCAATCCACAGGATCAACAGACCGAGAATCAGCCTGACCAGAGATGATACAGGGGTTAGATTGCCAAAGGCTTTTGCTCTCAGGAAACGAGGAAACGCGTCCTGTTCCATGGCACGGAAGCAGTACTCCTTTTGCGCATGAAACATGTCAGGAATCTGAGCCATGAGAGCGAGTTCTGACTGCGTTCGGGGTTCGTGTGCGGAACTCAGAGGAAAAGAGTGGATGCGGAGGGAGGGTGGAAGGTAGATTTCGTGATTCTCCTGAGAGTTGACAGTATTCGCTGCCGGCGAGAGGTAGCGAAAGTAGATGCGTTCCGCGGACGCAATAAGGTCTTGACGAGTGATGGCAGAGGAACGTGGGATGATAGTTGGAGCACGAGATGCACGCTTCATGTTGAAGAGAGTCGGTGTGCGACCAGAGAGGGAGAATGGCGTTGTTGAACGTTGGTAAGGGTCGTTTACAGGAGAAGTGGAGGCGACATGGGTACGCTCGGACATGCCTGCAGGAGTAGCTCTGGGAGATGGAGAACGAGGCTTCTCGTCTGTAGCGGCGAGATTTTTCCTGTCTTGATCACTGAGCAGTTCGCCTGTGCTGGCAGTACTACGCTTAGTCGCAGCGGCTTCTGGGCTCAGACCGACTACAGTTCCGTAAATTGACCCTCTACGCCGAGCATAATCCCAATACTGTGGCCAGTCCTCCTTGATGGTGCGACCCGACTTGCGAACGTCCTTGAAGTAAGCTCTGCACAAGTTTTCATGCTGCTGAACGTCCAGCCAGAAATCTAGGATGTCCTCTGCTCCCTCCCGTTGTAAAAAGAGACTGACAAACGGTTAGACAAGATAAATTGGGAGTGGGTCGTGCGACTGACTAGAACATGAAGAGATCGACTGGGGGTCTTGTGCGCCTAGAAAGGACTTCTGTGAAGGAAGGGAGCCTGTTTTCGCGGTTGGAGGGGAGCTCATCGTTGTCCATGGTTTGCAGGTCGTCAACGTTCAACGGAATGAAAAAGAGCAACCGCTTATGTAATCCAGGAGTTTGGAATCAACCCACTGCCATGTCATTTACAAAAGCTTTTTCCCCTGCTCTCCGTGAATTGCGCATTCTCTGCTCTCAGACTGGCCCACAGTCCGCCGGAACAAGGTCAGTTTCTCATTTCCATGTGTCGCTCCTTCTTACTTTGCTCTACAGGCAGTTCATTCTAAATCGTTATGCTGCCATCAAGGATTTAAACCCCGACCTTCCAGTCCTCATCCGAGAGGCAAACGGAACTCCTGCACGAGTGTTTGCACGCTTTGGTACGTCGCAGAACAACCAGCTCAAGTGCTGCACTTATATTTGTCATCGCGTCAGAACGAGGAGTCGAGAAGCACGCCGAATTGGAAAATTTGTCCGTCAGCGAGGTAGAATCAAAGGTCGCGCAATTAATAGGGTCTTCATAATGTCCACAAACTAGAGACAGAGATATGTAGTGGTTGACGCGTGTTCTATTGCAATGCTACTACCACGTTTTATCAATCCTTCCTTCAACCAACTTGGCTACTACTTCCGCATCAACGGGTATCTCTTCACTATGGAATCCTTCTGGATACTCGACCCAAGGTTCATTCGGATGCGTAAACGTCTTGTTATCCCAAACTCCCCACCAATCCATTCCCAATGCCATTGCTGTCCAAGAGTAATCATGCGCAAATCCTCCCGGATAAAATATCTCTATGACCGTCGCTATTGGTGAGGATGGCATGAATACCAAGTGCGACAACCCGTTTCCGTGTATAGAAATGAGGATGTCCGTCTTTGCAGCGATTCTAATCTGCTCGTCTCGACCCATCTTTTCAGGTTCCATGAGTATAAACTCCCATCGTCTTCTCTGACATAGTTCCCTCAAGGAAGCAACAAGCTTGAGATGAGTTTCGGGTCGGAATCGACGTCGAGGCGTGGCTTGACGAGAAAGATATGTTACTACAGGCCTCCTTTTCGCCTTTGCGACCAATGAAAGAGCTCGGCTCCCTGCTATTCCAGGAGACTGAATGACATTCGAAAATGCAATGTCCTTTTCGACGCCAACGACACTCCATACTCTCTCTTTAACTTCTCTCCACCACTCACCCATCTTTTCTTTTCCCTCTTCAGACTTCGCAAGAAGCCCACGTCCGCGCATGTACTCCCAAGCCTCGGAAGCCGTTCTCTGCGTTCTGCTACCGCACATTGTTCCTCTGAACGCGGCGGAACGGTCTGTGAGGAGCAAAAGAGGGAAATGGTAGGCTCGGTCACGAGCAGAGGTAGCCTCGGCACGATCCAACCAATCCTCCTCTCCTTCAATCGTCATACTGGGAAACGCCGTTCTCAGAAAGAATGCATTGAAACCTGGCACATCTCGCCAGCCTTTTGAATAACCTTCATCTTTGAGGTCGGCGATAGGTGTATGAGCAAATATAGTTCGGGTTATTGAAGGCAGAGCTCTACTTCCGGAAGGTCGAGATTTCAAAGTGTAGAGAGGGAACCCTCCTCCACTCTGTCGACGAAGCGCAACAGAATTCGAAATAGAATCTGAGAATGGTTTATAATCCCTTATGGACAGTGGTGTAGCATTCCAATTATGATGAGGATCATATGAAGGATCGTACGCTTGCCAATTCGAATAAAGCTCGAATTTGTCCAGGTTCAAGTTTCTGCCCTGAGGAGGAGAGCTCGTAGCAAAAGCTCCATACCAAAACGCCTGCACGCCAAAGAACAGTTCCACTACGAGGTGATAGTAGTGTTTTAGAAACTGAGGAGGGTCATTCACGAGCAGAGTACTCCCCGAAACCGTCATCACTCGATGTCCGACGAGGTCGTTTTGATTTGTTGAAAAGGTACCCCATTTTCTCCGAGCCTCTCGTGAAGTGATGAACGCCATGTCCTTCTCAGTTGGTTCTCTTTCTTCCGTGTTTCCTGGGACAGCGGGTAGACCTGTCGATGTCATCATACGGAACTGAGGGAATCTGCTCATTGTTTCGTGGTATTCTGGCGAGTCGAGGTCGGGAGTGAGGAGTAATAGAGTTCCGTTGGACATGTATACGTCCCGGAATAGTGTCCATCCAGGAGCATGGTGGAGGATGGTGGTATAAGAAAGAGGGTATGAAGATGTTAGGTATGGTTGAGAAGAGTCAAAAACGTCCACCGAATTTGGTCTTTGTTGTGAACTTGATGGTGAGGAAAGGTAGTCGTCGCGAGCTTGACTGGTGTAAGAGTGAGGGGCTTCAAAGTTATGGTCATAAAGATAGCTGGTGCATCTGACTATAGCAGACGAAGTCGAGGATGGAAGGAGGGATGTATAGGAGACAAAGAATGTTCCTGCTGCACCTATGATAACCAACATGGCATCTCGACGCGATAGCTTGCATCGTTGACCGAAAACCATATTTGCATTCTGAAATTAAGATTCGTGCTTATAAGAGAATGCAACGTCTGTGGAGTCCATGGAAGCAAAAGTGGAAAAGGGAGTCGGTAACCAACAGGGGTTGCTCATTAACAGCTGATCACCCGCAAACTTTCATGTCGACTATGCTCAACGGTTGAAGATCTTCTGGAAGGATAATATTCTGTTTTTACATCACATGAACTGTACCTATTAGAGTTGCTCGATTTCAATACTCGCCAAGAGGAAAGCCCCTACTCCTTTGAGGTCGTTGGTGTCGACGGTTTGGCTGATGTAGTACTAAAGGAACATGATCAGCAACGTAATTAAGAATAAAAAGGCCAACTCACATTATAATCTCCTGTCGTGCTCAGACTGCCCACCGACACCGTATTAGTCCAATCCATCGTTCCATCCGACTTGGGGACCACAAAGTTACCCAAAAAGTAAGAATAGGCCTTCTTCATCGCAGCGACAATACTCCCATCTGTATCCGAGATATATCCGCGCCTGATCCCTTTCAAGAGTGCATAAACAAACATCGCTGCACCGCTACTCTCGAAATAATTTCCTTCTCTCCCTGGTTGAGTCATGACAAGCCACCAAACACCAGTATCAGGATCAGCTGCATCGCGTAACTTGGGTGCGAGTGTTTGTAAGATTTTGAGTAAGGCGCCGTGTCCAGGATTGGAAGCAGGCATAATATCGAGAACGTCGACAAGAGCCATCATGTACCATCCCAGAGCACGATCCCAGACTTCGGGCGAGTGTCCTCTGTCTGGAGAAGCCCAGACTGCGGTGAAAGAGTGATCGTAACCGTGGTATAGGAGATGAAGATTGTTTGGGGCAGTAGCGTTTTGTATAGTATTGTCGAACTGGAGTTGGAATTGGGCAGTTATGTCTGCCCAAGCAGTGACATTGTTCTTCTGAAAGTCATGCACATATTGAGAGTAAAAGACATCGCCCATATAAATACCGTCGAGCCATCCTAGTGAAAAAGGTTAGACCAAGGATAGTATGCAAAGCCCAAACGTGTCCACCTTGGTTGGGGTAGATTAATTTATGCCAGAATTGGCCTTGAGTGGTTCGAGGATGACCGTGCAATTGAGTCATGTATGTGTCCGCTGCCTTCTTCCATTTGGCATCGCCAGTTTGGTTGAAACTATACAAAGACTTGAGTCACGATACGTAAAAGTTGTAGTGAAGCCCATACAGATATAAAAACGCCGGACCTGTTCTGTGAGACAACAGTCAGATTCACTGAAGAGATTTACACAAGTGATTTGACTTTACCTAACTGGGTCGAGAGAAAAGTCCGACACTCTGCAAGAGTCAATACTTGATAAAAGGGCCATCGAGGCACCTACTTGTAATTGCCATGAACTGTACCATCATCATTCACGATATTGCTTGCGCCGTCCGAGATGTAATCAAAGTAGGACTGGTTTGCGGTTCTTTCGAACAGTAGCCTCAAGCCCCACCACAACTCTCCATGTTCATAGGAGACGGAGGGATTCCCGCTGCTATCAAGACCATTTCCCTGTTTTCGAGCTATAGCAGAATCTGCCGCCCAGATAGCATTGGAACTTGGTCGAGCCAAGACGCTTCCGAGTTGGATCAGAATAGGCAGACCGAAAAGCAAAGAGGTGCGCATCCCGACAGTCAACGTATCCTTGCATGTATGTTCATGGAGACTTTATAGGTCTGTTCGTGACGTATAGAAACGTGCTCATGACCCCAAAGCTGTTGATGGATGCAGGAAGTTGGGAGCTAGCGGCCCGTTCGCTGCCCTTGTTTTCTCCGGTGAGGGCAACCAAGAAAGGAGACGTATGGAGTACATATAACGTGGAAGGCTTGTTTTGTCAAAACCAGGGACAGAGACTGACAAAAATTGAACGGAAAAATAGGCTTCAGTGGACATATTCGCCGAAGAACACTTGGGTTTGACCAGGTGAGCAACTAGAGGAGATTATGCGTTTGCGAATGTATCGGAAAACAGTTCTGGTCCAGGGATGGGTCTGCAACAAACTTCCATTGGAAAAGGATATCGAGTGGAGGACCAAGACTTGAAGTGGGTCTGAGCGCGTCGGTCGGCGATTGCCGTGATCCCCTTTACCGCTACCGTCCACCAAGTTTAGACCGTCTCATCTTCTCTTTCACCTAACGACTCAACATGGCTGATCAATTGGTGAGTAGAGTATTCCCTTTTCTCTTCGGAAAACTAAGGTCTTCAGTCTGAAGGTATGTTACGACGCTCAGCGAAAGAAACCTTGCTTTAATCTACGCGTTGTGCTTCCCCGCAGAGCAAATTTCCGGTATGTATACAAATTCCTGGTCCTCGTTGCAGGTTATTAACAGAACACAGAATTCAAGGAAGCCTTCTCTCTCTTCGATAAAGGTTGTTTTCATCCTGTACATTGATTCGTATAACAAATGGGCTTATCGTTCGCCCGTGTTCTCAAACAGACGGAGATGGCACCATCACCACCAAGGAACTCGGCACCGTCATGCGCTCTCTGGGCCAAAACCCTACCGAGGCAGAGCTTCAAGACATGATCAATGAGGTTGACGCGGATGGAAATGGCACAATCGATTTCCCCGAGTTCCTCACAATGATGGCGCGCAAGATGCGTGACACGGACAGCGAGGAGGAGATTAAGGAGGCTTTCAAAGTGTTTGACAAGGACGGAAACGGCTACATCAGTGCTGCTGAGCTGCGACATGTTATGACGAATCTAGGTGAGTGGAGTTGACCATTACCGCCCTGCGCGGTCTTGACTCCTATTATTAGGTGAAAAATTGTCCGACAGCGAGGTCGATGAAATGATTCGTGAAGCTGATGTTGACGGCGACGGACAAATCAACTACGACGGTGCGCTCGTCTCCTTTCCTTCTGTACTCATCGCTGACAATTCCGCACATGAAATTGTCTTCAGAGTTCGTCAAGGTGAGTTTTGCAAACTTTTGGTTCCAGAGTATTTCTCTGACTAGAATTTTGTCTAGATGATGCTTTCAAAGTAATTCTGTATCCTTTTTTATTTGGACTCCTTAACTCGACGGAAGCTGGCCTGGTGATTATATCAAATCGACTGTAGTTATAAGTATACGATGTAGTTGAATAAATATTTCTGCACTGCAGAACTTTACATTGCGTGTGTATATATTGTTGAGCGTTGCGCGTTGATCTGCACATACGCGGCACTGCGGAGGCAATACTCTCTTCTCCGCGAATCTATTCTTCTATCTGTGTGTATGACGAGAAGCTCATGGCGATGCAAGGGACATGGCGACAAAGATAAAAGACTCTACAATGAGCAACTACTGCAGATATCACCCCTGCTTGACCTTTGGCAACAATCTTGAGTCAGTACTTATGTGGGTCCCTGTCTAGCACTTGGCCTTGCCTGACGTTGTTCTTTGATCTCAACAGTCATCTTCACAACGGGCCTTCTGTCTGCCTTTCACACTCATCACTCTTTCTGAACGATTCATAATGTCCGACCAATTGGTACGTTCAAATTTTCTTACAAGTCCAATTTACTCTGACGACGTTCCACAAGACTGAAGGTATAGTAGTGCATCGATAAATCGGTCAAAGCATTGATATGGATTTGCTCTGCTTGAATAGAACAAATCAACGGTGAGGAAACTGCAAATCCAAATCGATCTGCTCCAAACTCATAGAACTTGATCTACAGAATTCAAGGAAGCCTTCTCCCTATTCGACAAAGGTAGGCATCAACTTCTGCCTCCAACCCCTCTCTAATCTCGCTTTTATCGCGCGCAGATGGCGATGGTACCATTACCACCCAAGAACTCGGCACCGTCATGCGCTCTCTGGGCCAAAACCCTACCGAGGCAGAGCTTCAGGACATGATCAACGAAGTTGACGCTGACGGCAATGGCACGATCGATTTCCCCGAATTCCTCACGATGATGGCCAAGAAAATGCACGATACCGATGACGATGCGGAACTGCGAGCTGCTTTTGCAGTATTTGATTCAGATGGGAGTGGGACGATTAGTGCAGACGAGTTGAAGAAGGTCATGAAGAAGCTGGGTGCGTACGCCGAGTGTCGTAGTTGAGGACAAGCTGCTGATCGGACTATTGTAGGCGAGAATCTTACCGACGCAGAGATAGATGCCATGATGAAGGAGGCGGACGCAGATGGTAATGGGACGATCAGTTATCAAGGTATGCATCTACTTACCTACCTACCTACCATGAAATTTACTGTTTGTCCTCTAGAATTCGTTCAAGTATGTGTCGGTCATAATCGAAATTCTGGTCACTTTCTAACCACCTTGACTACAGATGATGGGAAGCGGCGGGAAATGATTGTCCGACATCTAGTATACGTATCTGTATTTTTCGCTCTTGGTTCTGTAAATTTCTTCGCGGATACCAGCACAATAAACAAGTTTCTGATTGCCATCCTACATGTCCAAGTTCCGGAATTCATTAATCGATAAGCCTATGCAAGTTTCCTCAGGAACCTTAATCAGTGACTGGCTTTGACTCCAGTGAATGAACGCAGTTGCACAGTAAATGACATCATGAATAGGGGCTGTACCACTGTGCTCCGCAGGATACTGGGCACGTCATTGTCAGTCACAAGTATAAAAACCTGTAGACGCGTTCAGACTCTACAACACTCATACCATGTCCAGCTTCATCAACAAAATTAAATCCAAGGCTACTGGCCACAACCGCAGCTCTTCCAAGGGCGAAGAGCCCACGTTCTCTATTCAGCCCCATCCTGCCGTATGTCATAGCCTTACTCTGTCACTGACTTTGTGCTAATGTATGTTCAGAAATCCAATGATCCCGCTGACCTCCAGCCTTCTGGACCAGGTTCCGGGTTGCGAAACAACGATGCCATGGCAGCCCACCACGCCCATGGACCTCAGATTCCAAACAACCAACTAGAGCAGCCTCTGGTAAGTTTACTATGTCCTTCAATCTTTGACCCAATGTTTATCGTACACTATCAGAGTCGCGAAGAGCTGAGGGCTAGACAAGCTGAACTCAACAAGTAAAGCATAGTATCGCAGATACACCGCCGTCCCTGCTACTGCCTTAATACCCACCTAATACCTCTGTATATTAGCACCCTCTTGTAGCAGTTACCATATCTTTTGAAATGTATCTAACTCAGCCACTTAAGCAATGAGACCCAGTTACGTGGAATCCATGCCATTCACTTCAGTGATTATCGTTAGGGAACATAGCTTGTTGTATAGCTAAGTTTATGAACTAGTTGGAAAACCTCCCGTCTCCAAAGAATCAGGCAGCCCCGATCCACACCCTCTCGACTGTGCGGCTTCGGCGTCTCCATCCACCTCGATGACAATCTCTCCGCCACCAACAACATCATCAAAGTCAATGACGCACAAGCTCGGACTTTTCACACCATTGATCGTTACACTTTTGACAAAAAGTCTACTTCCTTCCGGAGGTGTACGCGTCACAGTGCTTTCATCAAAACCGTCAACGGTAAATGTGGTAGTTGTACCGAAAAAGTTGTTGGTTAATGTGAAAGAGGAAACGAAAGGCGAGCCAATGAGAAGTTGCTTCGAGGCCGCGACGGGATAAAGCCCGAGAAGATGAAAGGTGAGGAGAGCGGCCATTGCGCCCGAGTCATCGTTCCCGGGGATTCTAGTGGCAATTTTATATGGATTTGAGAAATATGACAAGGACAGGAGACTCACCCGCCAATTCCGGTGTTAAAGTTACTGAAAACCACCTGTCTTACACGAAGAGCAGTCAGATCGGGTCGATTGGCGTAGTGATAAATCCAAGGGATATTAAAAGATGGTTCGTTCCCTGCTTGGAAGTATGGTTTAGCAAAGTAATGGTCACTAGAGATTCACAGTAAGATTTAGTACGCTTAAACTTGATTGGAACTCACACTCTGTTAATAAAAGTTGCCGATCCTCCCATCAGTCTGATCAACGTTGCAATGGAATGTGGTGCGAAGAAGCTCATCTCCCAAGAGGAGGCTGTATGACAGTTAGACTAACTCGACTTTGCAAATGAAGCGACTAACACTCGTAGAATCCGGTATCGTTGTCATCCCCTCTGGCACAAGAGTGTGGAGTTGGATCGACCGGTGAGCAGGCATCTGGAGGACTGAAGGCAAAAGAACCATTCTACAAGCAGATATCAGTTCCATTCGTCGCAATAAAACTTTAAAGACACTGACAGGGAATCGTCTTTGTGCAAATCCACTAAATCCGTCATGGGTTACATTGGGATTCCACATGTTGACAAAGTTCATTGAGCGATTGGCATAAGTCGCCACATCTTCGGAAGTTTTGCCCAGCGCAACGGCAGCTTGGCGAACCGCAAAATCACCCAGTGCGTACTGTCAACAATAAGTTGCAATTGACACGTAATTTTAATTGGCCGACATACTTCGTAGGCTCTGGATGCCTCTCTGGTCGCCAAACCAGTACTTCCTGAAGGATCTTCCCAATCCGTGGGTATGTAGCCAAAAGTCTTCCATGCAGTGTTCTGCCTGCCAACTGTTGATCGCAGTCAAGTTTACAGATAGAATTGAGACCGTTTCGGTAATCACCTCTGTACCAATCTGGAGGCTGTCAAGATTTCTAAAGTTAACGGAGCAGCGAGAGTGGAACGGAACTATCCTTACAGTGTTTTCTGCAGTGTCAACAAGTGCCTGGTATAAATCGTCCGTTGGTACGCCAAGCTCTTCTCCACGAGACCCGTATTTTACAGCAAAGTCTCCTAGGATAGGCATTCCGTCACTGCCTCCTTGCACGAATCCACTAAGTACATAAGGTTAGGACAGTACTTAACAGACAACCATGCAATTACTTTTTGGTGTTCGCTCGACATTCCGGGATAAACCCTAATAAAGGTAAGGCTTGAAATCAGCCTGCGAAAACAAGGAAAACCCACCGGTGTGTCGCCATCCATCAACATAAGCATTCACGATCTCGGACCACTCGACCGGAGAGATGAGAGAAAGCAAAGGATGGACGGTACGGAACGTATCCCAGGAACTGTTGACTAAAGTCAGTGGAATCCCAAGTCTGAGTCTAGTTACCAACCAGAATAAGGCGTCAAAGAAAGGAAAATCTGATTCCCAGTATGGATTTTCCCCAGTCAAATTTGCTGGAACAAGTGATGCACGATATAGCTATAGTAAAGGGCATCAGAAATGTTGCAATTATAAATTTCAACGATATCCTCACGGAAGAGTATAACAATTCCACAACAGTAGCATTCTCTTTTTCGACGTCTATCACTACCCTCTGCAGCACGTCCTCCCAGCTAGTTCTAGAGGTTTCTCTGACACCGGCAAAGTCCCAGTCTGGGATCTCTTCTACAGCGTTGGAGCAAGCTTGAGAAGAGCTGATAAAAGATACACCAAAACGAGCTGTAATACTGCTAGTATTAAACTCAATAAGACCGCCTGCTTCAATATTGGAAACCGAAGAGGTGAAGGGAAATGATAACGCTGCGGTCGAATCATCAGATTGGGTAATGGTAATGTTGGTGGGATTTGATGAGGAAACGGACTGGAAAGTGCCAAAATTGACGATAGGCTGAGGGGGAAGGGAGGAAGGAGGAGTGAAATCATAACATGCAAAGGCGGTATAGTTGTCCAATCCATAACTCTGTATATAACTTCAATTGCAGAAATGAGCGGCGTGAATGTATACATACCTGTAAATATATCCCGCTTAGCTCTACCCGACCATTCGAATTCATAGAGATGGTGCCGCCCGAGAAAGAACGCCCAAGATCATGAGCGAGGTCAACGACTACGTGGTTGGATTGAGAGGTTTCCGGAAAAGTGAAACGGATTAGCCCAGCACGGCGTGTCGACGTGGTTTCAATCTGGATGTCGTTGGTAAATTTGGTGGTGAAGTATCCCGGTGTGGCAGCTAATTTGGCAGTCTCGAATTGACAAGAGCCTCAACAGTTCGAAAAGCTAGAACACACACCATCGCTGTCAGCGGCACGTAACGCTGCTCGAGCACCGATGCCAACTGGACAGGATCCAAAGGTACAGCTTGTGAGAGGAAAAATAGGGAATACTCCGAATCCCCCGTTGGTATTTCCCCCCGTCCCCTCATCATGCATCAAGGAGATACCAGTTATAGACGAATTATCATGTATGTATCCTGCTTGTCTAGGAGCAGTGCTCACATCTATCCCAACCTATATTCATTGATATTGGAAGACTTCAATTAGTGAAACTGTCAACAGACCTTGGCCATAGCATGGGGTATAGCAGCACCTATTTTGGTTCTAGTCCATAATGACGTACAAAGCAATTGAAGACATACCAGGGAACGCATTTCCACCGCTGCCACCGTTAGCGCCAGAGGCTGTCCCAATAAAGAGATTGACGAGAGAAGTGAGATTCGTCGATTGTGCTAGCGCAGAAGAGAAAAAGGATAGAGCGACCAGAAGCAGAGAACAACAGAGTGTCATGGTCCAGAATGAATGGCTGATTGCAATCAGTGCAACGGTGGTTACTTATACAAAAAGTATGTGGGCCTTGGGGCATTTGCGTAATGTGGTCAGTATGATGATCAGGGGTGCGCGAAGTCAAGACATTGTAAAGTAGCTCATGGTGCATGTGCACGTTTATCATCTTGTGATTACGCCCTCACATCTCAGTGGACAAAGTTCGACCAGACGGAAGACCAGGAAATCACTGATTGGCCGTTTAAAAAAGGTACATCTGAACTCACTTCCTTCAGTAGCTGGTCCCTTGATTGCCTATATCGAAAACACTACACAAAGCGAACACAGAGGACACCTGGTCAGCGCCACGATGTCGTACATTCCAAACGATATTTTTGAACAGCTGACATTTGAAATCTGGCTTCGGACTAGGATTTTGTTGTGCATCATAGCATGTTGGTGAGCATAAGACATATGATGGACATGCGGAAGACGTAGATGGTAGGAAAAGTAAAATACACCAGAATCAAAACCTCTACTCTGTGTCGTCGACTACAACAGTTTGGAGACCCTGTAAATTCTTCGTAAACGTGTGCTATAGTTATTACAGCCCTTGGAACGCACCTTGAAGGAGGGCACCTGCACATAGGAAGCATAGGTGTACAATTTCTCCTTGGCATTTTCATCGTCATTTCGTTTACCTAGATAAATTGATCATTGTTTGAGCAACAGGAACAAATCCTAGCGTGAAAAATTGGGACGCACGCTCAAGCTTGACCCTCATCCTGTGAGGAACAGATTTGATGCCCCGAGACCACAGTTCCTGGTTAAGCTTGGGGTCCAACCTTACATCTGTTGTGCCCATTGCTTTGCGAGCAAACTCCATGACGGATTTTACAGCCCAGGGAGCCCTCTTTTTGAATGACCGACCATGCACGCGCTTGTGCAGGTGAATGGTGTATTCCCTCGCCACAACATCTTGCAAAGCGGAGCGGGTTTTGCCTCCGGTCTGGACTGAGAGTCAATTGCTTTATCGAAACAATAATACGGAGGATACGACCTTCTTTTTCTGTGCAGGGGCCTAACAGAAGATCAATGAAAAATATATAAACAAAAAGCTAAACATACCATAGTCTTGAGGATGAAGGTGACGATGAGTCTTGAAGTGAAGATCTTTCGGACGTATGTTTGGCCACTTGTTTGGTCTGTTGATTTCGGAAATAAGGTTTCAGTGGCTTGCTGCTTTGAGGCGGAGATTAAATCTACTACTGGCATATTTCGGCAATTGATCAAGTCACCAAATTGCTTAATTAGGACACTAGCTTGTCTTCTCAATAAAAGCATTTCTAAAAGTTCTTCTGATGTATTCATATCCCCATTAAATCTCAGCTAATCATGCAATTGAATTGCTTTGGATATTGGCATCCACGATTGTAGGCGTTCTGAACACACGGATGTATATTGAACGTGCCTTAGAGCCCACCAAATTTGACTGCTCTCCCGAGATAAAGACCGATCTAGGTTCAATGGACACCTCACCTTGGGCTCACACATCCTCCATCGCTCCCATTTGATCTACAGAGAATGCGCTGCTTTGCTCTTTTCGTGCCGGCCGCTCTGGTCTTACTAGCGTCAGCTAGCTCGGTCTCACTTTGGAAGCGTCAATTCCCTAGTACGTTCAAGCACACTTTATTCAATTCACGACCTGACTTATTCCAATGTCTAAGGTTGTGCAATGCCATGTGTAGCGAGCGCTGATACAGGAAGCTGTGTTCCAACGGACAATTCATGCCTGTGCAGAAGCGAGTCCTTCGTGAATAGCACCACCGAGTGTATCGAGAGCTCCTGTTCTGGAAATGATCTTCAGGCTGCTCTGTCAGGTGCCCAACAATTATGTGCTGCTGTTGTGAGTACCACCGTTCTTCGGTTCTCTTCCAGCACCTAAGATGTCTTAGGGTGTGACATTGACTTCGACTCCTACGCCAACGCCTACTTCTGAGAGTGCTTCTAATACTACGCCCTCTGCTACCATTTCTTCAGATTCTTCAGGGTTCGCCGTTTACTTGCCTTTTTCCGTTCTTGTATTTATCGCATTCTCAGATCAAATGACGCTACTGTCAACAGCGGCAGCGTCTTTATTGGAGCTATTGCTGCGGGCCTGGTCGGTCTGGTCATGTAAATTATAACTATCCTTATACCCTGGATGTCGGCGAAAATCATGTATTTTTACTACGGGCAAGCTGTCATTCAGTCTCCTATCTCGGCTGGTCTGAATTCTTTCCAACTCGTGTCCTTGTTATTCCAACAGAAGCTATTCATCGTTCGAATACGAGGTTCTGGGAATTCTTCTCTTTGTTTTTGTGATCCCGAGCATTACAGCGAGCTTGGCGACTTCTCGAAAAAGGATAGAACTAGCATTCCAATCTGGCGCACGTACTCGGCTTTCTTGGTCATGTTGACTTTTACGCCTTTCCCGTATCATCTTTTCCACATCATGATCAAATCAGGTGGGCATACGTTATACACGACGAATTCAATCGAAGAAGTGAAGATCTTGCCAGCCTTGCAAGGATGCTCTATTGCTTTCACCAATTTTGCTATGTAGAGACTAGTACATTTCGGGTGACAGTCGATACACGTTTGAATCCGCCGAAATTCAAGAAGCTTTCCGGGATACCCCACAACTCTCAAGAACTTATCCGAGCCGCTTCGGGGAATCAGAAGAGAATAACTTCTTGTTCTTCCATGTGAAAGATCCCCACTTCTCCTCATTTCCTTGTGCTATTTCCCCACGTCCAGTCCAGTCCCAAGTATGCCGACAAACATCCGATGTATAAGGCTTCTGTGCCCTCACTCTAAGATTTCCGTAGGTTTGGGTACATTAAGGTACATTGATATCCCGAGCGTTTGCTGATAGCAAGGTCAATAACATCCCGTGTTGTAGATACACTATGTACAGATACACAAATTATGTCAGAGCAAAACGACATACAAATGCAAAACCAAGTAAACCAACCGACACTAGTCCCTAATAAGCCGATATTGATACTTCTACAGTTGGCGTCGGCGGAAGGACCATACTTGTTCTGTTTGTATGCTGCGACATAAGCCTCCCCCACTTGATGTACCAATCCTCGGCCTTCTCTGTAGCGTCATATACATAAAAGTCAATTTCGTCTCCCCATATCTCCCTAAAGCTCGTTTCGTTCATATGGTCCCAGTGTTCATACTCTGTTCCCCATCGTATCTTATCATCACGCAGCTGCTGTTCCATACCCTTCGGCAGCGTTAACATGCGACGTTTTCGATATTCCCAGTCTTGCGATGCATGTAATCGCTGAAGGCGAATCTCTTCATATCCAGCTAGTAAACGAGGAATGTCTTGAGCATGATGTATGCGGGAGAATAGGTTTCCGAGAACTTCTGCATCTTCCAGACACATCGCTGTGGGATGAACACCTCCTGGCTGACAGGTTGAAGAGAAGATAAACTCGTGTGTTATCTGAAATAAAAAGGTGTACATACCATTAAAGGATGAGCTGCTTCTCCAACCAAAACTACCTTGGCATGGTCGTCGACGAGAGTGTCTAACAAAGGTCGTCTCATATGGGACGTAGGTATCACGCTATCCGCCATTTGGAGCAGTTTTACGACGCTGATTGGAGGTTGAAAGTCGATTGAATATCAGGCAAATGATTGGATCAGAAAATAGACTCACCGTGGCTCAAATCGATCAAAGTCTAGGTTAAAATGGTCTAATGAATACTGGTTTGTCCAATTTTCCAAGTATTCTGACAGATCTTCATCCACAGAAAAACTGAGAAGTATGCTATAACGACGCTGACTGCTCTGAAACTGACGTTAGAGTGAATCCCTCAAGCTCGCACTGGTGCTCACCACAAGACTTCCGTGAAATAGATAGCTGTCCCCAAGCCAAATCGACCACTGTATTGTTTAATCACATCAGTAAAGCTCCGGTCATCAGAAAACTTATCACTTACGTCGGAAATCTCAGTAAGGTGTCGCAAATCTTCATCTGCTTGCATTAATTCCGTTGGTATAGAAAATGTTAAACACAGCTGGTCAGCAGGCTCTTCTTCCAGTGGTTTTGACAGTACAATATCCCGAGCAAGACTTCGCTGGCCGTCGGCACCAACAATAAGGTCCGCATATAATGTTTCTCCGTTCTCCAAAGTCACTGATGGAGGAGTAGTGGCAATCTTGATGGCTTTAGAGTTGTACCGGAGTTCTACACCTTCGCGGAGAGCAAGGTCTAATAGTATCGACAGAAGATCGCCATGCTAGAGTAAGTGATTGGGAACGATCAATACGTAGGCAATACAGCCTGTACAAACATCCTCACCTGAATGAACATGAAGTCAGCTAGTAAATCTCTTAGCAGTTCTTCATGTAGTTTCATAAGTCCGATTTGTTCCCCGGTTTCTCCTGCAAGACCGTAAACGTGTATTAGACCAACGAGATCGAAGATACTACCTTGCATGAACGAGAACTGGGTACATCTTTGAGCAAATTTGGATAGATATGGCTGAAGGCCCCAGCGGGTTAAAACACGTGTCATATTTGGAGGAGACCTGAGAGGACAGTTTAAGCGTTTTAATTCTTTCAGGACATTGAGTGGATTCGCCTTAAACCTCCTTGACTCTGTTTGACGATTAGAAGCGGTCTCGATAAACACAACGAAAGCACATACCCGTTGCTTCCCGTCTCCTTGCTCCAAAACGGTCACATCATGACCGGCCTTTTAGAAGTATAAGATTCGGGAACCATCAACACGAGATTTGATACACACACCCGTTGCAGAGTATACGCCGCTGCAAGCCCACCAACACTTCCTCCCACCACAAGAACTCGTAATGAAACCTGCGCTTTTTGCGCATTCATGATATGCCCTGGCATTTTTGGACGGGATTGAGGGTGTTATGGTAAGGATGCGACAAGGTGTGGGGAAGGAAAGATCTATTTACTGTCAAGGTCGGATGTTTACATACTCTATATAGTTCTGCGAGCGCAGCGCCGCATCTGATGGACCTGATGCAATTCATCCCACGAAAAACCTTCTATACAAAAGAGCCCACACTAAATCGCTATACACTTCTACGAAGCGATAGTCGAACATGATAGTGGCTCAAAAGATCCAAGTAAGTGAAATATCGTCTTAATGGATTCGTTGTCCAGTGCCAACGTTCTCGCCTAATAAACCGAGCGAATAGCTGGAATCGCGGGCTTGTCCGTTCCGTGGGTGACGGCACGTAAATAAATGTCGATGATGGGTTGAAGGGAAGTGATGTCGCTTAGAAGATGATGCAAATTTTATACATACCAATGATATTCGTAGTACTTAGCCCCAGTCAGGAGGACGACTCGGCAGCCATTTCAGATGATTAAACAGGCTAGAATGCGCATATACTTAGTTGAATATTGGAAGCTACGAAGAGCAATTAAAGCCACGGAATATCGGTCTCGATTCCTGTATCCACATGCAGTCACTCTGTCAATCCACCTGTCATATCAAAACTTAAGGGTATAAACAGCTGACACAACGAGGACTGCTGAATCGCCTACATGACACTATGGGTCAGAATGAAGCACGCACCCAGATGCAGTGTCACCGGCTCTTCAGAACATAAGGGACTTGTATTGTTCGGGAATGGGTCTGGAATGGAAATAATTGATGAGCAGACGATATAATGGCACACATCCATGCACGGGTCGAGGCAGAATGTGAGCTGTAAAACCTGCAGGGCGAGACCCAACTCACAATGATACATCCCAAGACCACCACGGGCAGCTGAATGGTATGTTTGTCTGTCATAAGTGATAGATGTCCATGCTTTGACAAAATGACAGGCGTCAAGCATCACAGTACACTCAAGCATAGGTCCCTCTTCTGTCGCAAGCTAATGAATAGTCAGTACTGTAGCTCTGGGATCAAAAGCAAGTCTTTCTACGGTGTTGAGGTATCTAGGGATAGCACTTTTCCGAAGGCATATGTCCCAAGTAAAATCAAAAGATTCCTCTCTGTTCCAAGTTGAAGGTGTTAATTCTAGTCAGTTAGATGGAATGGTCAGAGCAAACCATATTAGCAGCACTGTGAGACAGGAGAACCAACGAGAGTTTTGATGTAATCGCAGAAACATTGAAGCCGGTCCAAAAAGCTGACTTCCGATCAGATAGCGAGAGCATCAATTTATGAATGGTCTCCAAGCGCGTCAAGGACTTGCTGGTAGAGAAGTATGACAAGAAAATATAAAGTATCAGTATAAAGTCGCACTTTCAAGTATCTGCAGACTGCATTAATAGACAGAGAATAATTCCCGTAGTACGGATTGAGAGGACTAACCCGACAACAGAAGTGGATATCCTTGAAATCACCTGGAGTACAAGTGCGCTGAATGAAGGCAACATAGTGACAGCGGTCATTGTGTTATTGTGTGAGGCCGAGCATTCTTTCCAGTACAAGGACTCCTCGACTAGGTCGACCACCGGCTCTAAGGTTCAGAGGTGAATCAGCAGCCGTGCGAGTCTCAAGTCAGTTCGAGGACAACTCTCCTAATTGTTTTCGAAGGAGAACGGGACAAAGGCAGCCAGCTTTTATTCAAACGGTGCGTTTCATCTCTGCGGCGCTCACAACCCTGGTCCGCCAATTTCATTCCGTTCGGGTTTCTCCCACAGGAGGACCTTTTCTTATCAAGCCCTAAAAAGTTATTCGCCGCCCTATGGGTATGAGCGAGATGTTTTTCGGCAAAGTCTGTTCGGAGAGTGTACTTAGCCGATTATGAGAAACTTGGCAAAGTTGTGGAGGTGCTGCACTATTGCACAGGACCGCGTCATGGCCAAGCTGTTATTGCACACGGAGATTTCTTTTACTAAGTTTACATTGATTCGACTCCTGTGCACAAGTATCAGGGTCAGGCCTTGGATCCAGCGAGAAAGACCAGACTAACTTCGCTGTCAAAAGATTGAATGCTTTCTACAGGTAGGCGAAAAAGCTTCGAGGGAGCCTAGCCAACTCGGCGGTTTTCAGCCCATATGTAGTTCGGTCCCCTAACCTTGACCCAATATCTATTCTTCTACTAATGAGGACTGACCCGATTGTAACGCAAGTTAATATTAGGTTCCCTATGAAAATGCATATACCAGCCTATCACCAACCAAGACAAATCGGAACCTTTAGAAGCCTTAGCGCAAGAGGTATTCCTAGAACATTCCCCAGTTTCGAGCCAATGGGATTACCGGAAATCTACTTTCAACCGTCCGGGCGGCAGGAGAAACAGAAAACTCCGGGGAATGAGATTGCACCGTTCACGGGTAAGTGTCTTTAAATGTCACCCGTCTTCCGAGGCTACCACGAAGGCCTTCACGAGTACGTGCATCAGAATTGGACCGCCGAGCATATGACTAGAATTGAGACCTTCTGCGAAACGCCTGCGTCAGCAATTCAGTATTACACGACCACTTACCCAGCTTCTCGTGTACGTGAACACGAGGCTCCCACCACATATGGGGTTTTAATAGTGACATAAGGGGGAAACCACTTTGCTCCACGGTTGGCCATCGGAAAGATTCACAAAAGAGATACCATTGGCATTGAAGTCAATTGTGGGATCCAACCAGCTTCTGGATAAACATCGCCGTGTTTACAAAGGTCGACGTCACAGTTAGAACTTCTGCGCTAATAGTCCTCGCCGAGGAGAAAAAAATTTTCAACGTATGTCATGCTTATCTTGGCCGCCGAAGCCCGGAGAAGGACACTCTATCATGTCCACAACAAGATCTTACTCTGTAACTCAATAAACGAGTGAAACCACGGAAAGTTCCAACGAATGAGAGTTGATACGCACAAGAGAGCTTCGAACATCCGATCCAATTGTGCAAGCTGACACGGTTCCGTTTCATCTCACGGACAGATGGACTACCATTCTGATGTGCAGTGAGTATACAATCATGATAAACGTCTTTTTAAGAAGATGGTCAGAAACGATCTCGTTCGTTTGGCGAGTTAACAAGTAGAAAGCTCGTACTTTTCTTTAGGACGGACCAAGGTCCAATGGATCTGTACAACGGGAAGGTCTGTCATCATCAACCCCGGGAAGCACTTGAGCCTGTAGCTCCCTGGGAGTATATACTTGCGAACCATGAGATATAGTCCCCAACCGGGTGCATAGCTTGAACGGTTGCTTTTGCAGTCATAACGGTATAACTTCACAATTGAACCTTTTTCTCTTGTTTATCAGTAAAGCTTCAACGTATCATGTGAAACGCGAACACGCAAATACCTCTTAAAAGATGACGAGAATCAGAAATCTCTCAGTAGGTGCCAAACGGTATTGGTGATGGAGGATGGAGATCCTGCCATCCACTGATCCAGATTGCAGCCTTATTACCATTAGGACCACGTGGAAGGCTTGTATTCACTCTCATCGCGTCTGTGAGTTGAAGTCCTGCCTAACCTTCACTTAAGCCGCTATCTACCCTCCGAGAAGCTCAGAGTGGCATCATGGAAGCTTTTGTTATCCGAACGACGCGGTATTACCGCTTCAAGGGGGCATGGCCGGCACACTTCTCACTCCATCGTTGGATTGAGTTACCCAAGAACGTCCGAGTTCAAAATGTGCATTAAGGGCTTATGACATCTTTGTAATTTTAGAGAAACGGAGTGATCCTTTTTCAGGTACAAAATCTTCTGGAATCTTGTTCTCTCAAAGCTCAATTTGGCCACAAATGCAGCGTAAGAATCTACAGATCTCTCAATATGTTCGACGATACCATTTTCGCAAGCATTCATCCTCTTCAACGTCAGTTCACGTTTTTGGCAAGTTCACTTGTGATTCAAGCTTCTTTTTGCTTGTTAATCATAGCACAGATGACATGGCTTCCAGAATGTCTCTCGACGAAGATGTTCTTTAAAAGGCCTGCACGTTTACCATAATCTGTCAGTATCCCTCTGTGCAATGGCATCAAACGAGCTCTTCAACCACCCTCTCTTCCAAATCCGTAACGAGCTTCTCAGTAAGGATGAGAGCGTCGCCTTATCATATAAGCGCGCGCGTCTTGTTCTCAGAACCCATCGTGAGTGTTATGGAAGTATTTCTTCAGGCTTGACTAACTGATCTCCTTTAGGGTTGACCGCTTCCGATGTTCAGTTCTGCTCAGCTCGTTTTTGGGCTCTCATGATGGATCCTATATGTTCGTTGGATATCGCCATGTTCACCATATTGGCGGCACATGTGGGCTTGGCCATCGGGACACTTTCCCGTCACCTGAAGCACCGTCCTGACTTTCAACCTCTGGTGAATGATTTGCTCAGAATGGATACTGTAGGCGTCTATCTTTTAACGGAGAGGGGTCATGGTTTGGACGCTTTCAATATCGAAACAACTGCTACCAGAACCGCAACTGGATACATCCTGCATACACCCCGCGAAGAAGCGACGAAGTGAGCTGATGACTTTTTCGCGGAACACTTTCTGACCGCCCCAAACTAGATTCATGCCGGCAACAACCCCTGCCTTTGGAATACCGAAAGTAGCCTTAGTCATGGCAAAACTTATTGTTGATGGACGTGACCACGGTTCCCGTTTCTTCGTTGTGCCAATCTGCAACGACCGGGAAATGTATCGCGGTGTTATTTCCACTCGACTACCAACACGAAGCGGCACCAACCCGCTTGATTTCTCTTTAACACGCTTCGACCACGTTCATCTTCCTTTGACCGCTCTAGTTGCACCGGATATCAACGACATTGCAATCCCTGATAAACCTTTAGAGGCTTGGTGGAACGAGATATGGAGGATTCAGTTGGGAACTATGGCTGTTCCCGCCCCATGGATATCTGCCATCAAAGCCGCTGCATACATAGGCGGTCGCTATTCGATGCACCGCCGTGTCGTTGGGACTAGGAATTTCCCTGTTCCAGTCATCTCATTCCGTACACAACAGTCTCCCATTGTCAATGCCATTGCCGTTGCTATGGTCATGGACAACTGGTACCCTCGTGGCGTCCGGTTTGCTATGGAGGAGACGTCTGACCATCGTGTACGACATGCGATGTCTGTCATCATGAAAGCGACTATTTGCCGTCATTTCCAGCGTTGCGTGCCAGAGATCGCAGAACGGTGCGGTGCCCAAGGAACCTTTGAGCACAATTACATGGCTCGCATTGAGGTCAGTCATTTGCTCGGTGTTTTCGCTATATGTTTCTTACTCTGTACTTCAGAATGATGGAAAAGGTGTCATCATCGCTGAGGGAGATGTGCTCACCCTTTGCATCCGTCTATTCTCTGAGCTCTTACTTGGTCGATACACGGTGCCTCTTCCCGAACCCAAGAGCTCGCTACTGGCTCACCACGCTTGTTCTCTGCTTCAGGAGAATAAGGATATTCTCAGCGGTTTGGATGGTCATCGAACCGAGACATTTAATCATCTCATCCTCCCTCAGTCACAACTCGTCATTGAAGCTATAGGTCATGCGATGGCTTACTCCGCCGCTGTTGAAGCCAATTTACCTCGTCCCATCCTCGATGTATACGAAGCTCTCGTTATTCGACAAGATCCCGCCTGGTACTCTGAACAAGTGGGACTCTCTCGCATTGATCAACGCGTTCGAGAAGATGAAGCCATCTCGTCTGTTATGGCTGACTTGGATTCTTACCTTGGTGACCTACAGATCGCAGATTATGTCTCAGCACCCATTATAACTGACGAGGGATGGAAGACGTATTCTTCTTCGCTACCAACGTATACCGGTAACGCTGTGGCCAATATTTCACAAATGCAAGCAATGCTATAGACTGTATCCCTTTTTTCACGATTGAAAGCCCCGTTCCCGTTATCTTCTTTCCTCGGATCTGTTTCGTGGTTCTATGGTTTCCTGACTCTGTATACTACTTGATTCCCGCATGCTTCATTGTATCTCATCTTTTTATTGCTACATATTCTATGCTAGACTAGCAAAGCTGTACTTTTAGAGCTGTACGATAAAGTGCATTGATAATTTCTTCAGACTCAATCTTATGCGAGTACCGTGGCACCGGGGAATCTCCTGCTCAAACCCGGAGTAACCAATGGTCAGCTTCAGTTACCGGCACATCGCACAGGAGGCTATCTAACGGCCTTCTCCGGCTCCGGCGAAGTCGTCTATGTACCGTATTGAGTTCTCTGCTTCTCCAGGTCCCGGTGACACCACTGGATGAAGAGGGGCGTCAACTTACATGGATGGTTTAGACCGAGCAGTTTCAGCCGGTCATCTCCAACTTGCAAGATGACTCTCAGTGTTAGATTGGGGTGCTCACACCCATTCAGTATCGCAGAATTACGCATTAATTTCTGAGAAAAGCCATCAGACAAGTGATTCGAGTTGACGAGTCCCGCAAAAAGGTTTATCCAAAAGACAGCGGTAGATGTTGGAGAACCGAGGATAACAGATATGCATAAGATCGGTGATTGATTTCATACAAAACCACAGAAAGGAAATCGGGCCAACGTGGACACGAGTTGAATGTTGATCATCAGAAGACCGACTAAGCACAAATAGACCGAATTTTGTAAACAAGCAAAGTGTCGTACTCGAACGAATTCATCGGAAATGTTCGATTATGGTCAACAACGACCGAACTGCTGGAACAACGGGAGGAACTTTATCTATCAGATACAAAAACTTCCAGGTGTATGTAGAAACTGAAATCAAAATCCTTCATGGACCCTCACGGGACCGCTTTTCTTCCATCAGAGACTCAAAAAAGGATTTTACATCTGTTTCATTGACTACTTTCCCTTGTTCTGCAAAAGGGCGCAGGTAGTTCTTGAGATCATCCCTAAATGAACGGAGATCTTAAAAGTCAAAACACTGTTCAGGCACCCAGTGTAATACTGACCGCATTGAATTGAACGCGTGGATCCCGTCTATTGCTCGTTCACGAGGCAATCGTGAAAGGGCCCGCATACCTAGCTCTTCTAGTGAAAGACCTAAACACGCATCAACAGGTGACTCTTTCGATAAGCAATGGAAGTACCTGAGTCGGGATCTTCGGGCGGTTCGTAGGTTTCTTCTTCGACTAAAAGGTATTGATGACTCTCAAGGCAGGGCTGACACTGTCCGGAGCATGATTTTTGTTTCATCTTTATCGGACAAATGACTTACCATTTGGCAATGACACCATCTGTTACGAAAACCTTCTTTCAAAAAGATGTCGCCGGTGCCCAATGTTGATTCCGGTTTTTCCGAATCCATCACATTACCAAGGATTCTTTGAGCGGTCGAATTCTGAGGTGGGGCAAGACATTGAGTTGGAGTGGATGCAGAAGGTGACAAACGAGGCCGCTTTGAGTGAACACTGTCTGAAGATGGTGAACAGGGTCGCTTGACGCCTGCGGTAACATCGATATCTTTCTCTTCCTCGTCACTTCGGAGAACCCTCCAGGGTGAGGAACTCGTATCCCTGATCACCATTAAACAGTCAGGAGTTCCGGCCCATCTCTGCAAGACAGCATTTTTCGATACGCAATGACTGCATATGAATGCATCGTAGTCCGAAGGGCCGATAAGAGGTGGGGGTAAACCTGATGAAGAAATCGTAGATAATGCGTCGTCATCATTTTCTTGATTTGGCTCGTTCCGATCTTTCCATTCGGGGGAAGACTCTCTAGAGGACGGACGTTCCCGAAGATTGCAGCAGCTTTCGTGAAACCAATCCTTCCTGCTATTAATGCAAGATTTTGCAAAAAGTGCTATTAGAACGTACTTCGCAAGCTAAGCATTGTATCATAGCTTCCCGCTCCTTATTCGCGTCATATGTCCGATTACAACGACAGAAAAGTCCCTTGAAATTTTGACCATACATGTTGGACTCATTTACAGGTTCTAGGGTGGCGTGTAAGATACAGGGGTGCGCGACGCCTTGCGTTGGGCAGTCACAGCGGAAATTTCGTTTTGGAAATCTGAAAAACGACTTTCAGTGAGCCAGGAACGCTGTGTTTATTACGTTCGCTACGAACAGTTCGATTTGTTCATGGTCAGTGTGACAGGCGACAGAGCAAGCTGAACAGATTCCACGAGCTTCTGGGCATGTGAGACAGAGGTATATTGCTTGCCTTGAATCGATATGATTCAATGTAAGCGGTAAAAGTCAAGAGATTGCAAACCTCAGAGGTCCTAGTGCATAGGTACATTGAGAAAACTGATGAGGAAGGGCTTCGGAAGCTTCTTGAACTAGGCCTTCTTGGGATGCCAAAAAGTCTGCTAGAGTTTCTCCTTGCTGTGCCATGTTAGAGTTCTGTACAAATGCCAAGAACTAGGTTAGCTGAAAAGAAATTGGTCGCGTCGGATGACGGGAACGCGCAATCGTATAAGCTGCACGTGACTAATGATTAATGACGTCCTGGTCGAGGTCGGAATTCGCGCGGAAATCGTTTCCCGCAACGACAAAACTGCAGCGATACTACTCGGAAATATCCAGGCTTGAACCAAACACTCAAATATCCAACTTGCTACAGCCTCCAGTAACCTTGACCGTCTTCCCCTTGCAAGCAAACTTGGATATCTCTTCTTAAACGATGTCTGCTTCCAATGGCCCGGACCCAATCCTCTTGACACTGTTTGCTAATCGATTTATGAGTGTCGCGGAAGCTATGGGTCGATCTTTACAGCAAACTTCCATCAGTACCAATATCAAGGAAAGATTAGATTTCTCTTGTGCTCTCTTTGCTCCCGATGGCGATTTGGTCGCCAATGCGCCTTTCATCCCAATTCATTTAGGATCCATGAGTTTGTGCGTATGATATCTAATACTTCCTTTTCTAACTAACTTCGTCTTTTACATAGTGCCGTAAAATACCAGATGAAGCTCTACGGTAAAGAATTACAAGAAGGCGACGTTCTTATGACGAACTCGCCCCACGCCGGGGGCTCGTAAGTTCTGCAATGTCTTCTGTTTGGCTAACAAGCCGATTCAGGAGTCATGTGGTTTCAAAAAGATCATAGTTGGATATTGGGGGTTACAGGAAACGGTGCACTGCCACGAGAGTAGAGTGGTCGGTTATCTGCCCTAGACAGAAAGTCAGCAGACTTGATCCGTGCACTTGCAATGCACCCATCTCTGTTGTTCATTCAGCCGTATACTGTAGGAGATGCAGATGGTTGACATTCCATGAATGGAGGATGCCTTGTGCCGCTTGACAGTGCGTTCTTCTTTTTTCGACACGATATTCCAAGTTTTTGGTGACAATTGTACAGTCAGACCAAGAAACCGTTACGCCACCTCCCGTACGGCGGAGCGGATAATGTCTTCTCAGTAATGTTGACGTTGTCTGAAAGCATCATGCCTGTGGCAAAGGAGGAATGTACCAGTAGGGCCCTCGCTCCAAGCTTGCTCTATCATGTGCCTTGTTCTCCTTTTCTAGCAATTTGACATTTGGTGCTGGAGGCAAAGACAAGAACGGAAAGGCACTTCCCGGATGGGGATACTATGAGGTGAAATGTCGACAATATTTATAGGCTCATCTATGATTTACATCTGATATAGACCATCGCTGGTGGTTCTGGCGCTGGCCCTCACTGGCATGGAACTGATGGAGTCCATACACATATCACAAATACCCGAATTGGAGACGTAGAAATTCTCGAACGACGTTATCCCGTTTTGCTACACCAGTTTGGCCTGCGAAATGGGTCGGCCGGGGTGGGAAAGTGGCGCGGCGGAAAAGGTGTAGTACGGGATATCGAGTTTCTGGAACCCATGCAAGTGTCAATTCTGTCAGAGGTGAGGATATCTTTGCCTGGAATGTAACATTTCTGACATCTTGGTTTTCAGCGGAGAACGAGACAGCCCTATGGAATGGAGGGTGGCGGGCCAGGGGCTCTCGGACGCAATACCTGGATCAAGCAACTAAGGGAGGAAGATGGGGATGTCGTTGAAGAGGACAGTCTGAATGGTACAAGAGAGATTAACATTGGTGGAAAAGCAACTGTATGGATGGGAAAGGGCGACCGTCTGATGATCGAGACACCTGGAGGTGGTGCATGGGGTACACCCGAGGGCAATGGATTTACCATTTCTGAACAGACTCGACATGTCCAGGCTTGGGAACCTCGAGGATCGTTTGCTGAGAGAGCGGCCGCACAAGCGGTTTTCGGATAGCATACGTAATTGTGATTTGGATAATCTGTATTGTGTAAGTAGTAAAGGCAGGAGGCACAGTCGCTCGTAAGTCGGTGAAGGACCTGGTCTGTGTTTTGACTGCTAGCGTGGACGTCATTGAGAGCGTGAGAAACAAGGCAAGGACTGGCAGTGTCGCTGGTGGCTCGACTGTTGTTGGTTGAAGCAATGGGTTGTCCAAAATCTTCTGTGCTTTTTTTTTACCCTCTTTCAAAAGGCATCCCAGTGTCTCCTGCAACGAACAAGATCTATTTTGCAACTCTCGCACGGATTTACTATGCCTACCCCCAGCCTGACAAGTGGTCCTACTCTGGCCTCCAGGGTGCCCTAGCCTTCATTCTGCATTCGACAACGTCAGTGGCGCTTGTGCCTTTAGAATGGTCGACCTCAGTGGGACACTGGAGGGGTCATTTGGGAACACGAGCTGTACCCAGAGTTCGAGTATAATGCAGACAGAGCGTTCTTTCATTCCTTCGCCGGCGATGTACGTCTTTCATACGTGTCAGAGGGTTGAACTCAACTAGGTCTTTAGGAATGCATGATTGGATTCGTCTTTGCGGACGAGATGGAGGCTAAAACATTCTGGAAGAAGGTGCTGAGCAAGAAGGACAATGCTCCCAAAAAGTCGAAAGCAGGTACGTCGTTGGGCATTGCAGCCGTGACTCACTGCTCATCTCTCATAGCCTCAGCAGAGAAGAAAAAGTCGGCCAAGAAGAGTGGCAAGATAGACAAATCCATGATCTCAGGGCCTACGTCTGGTTCATTTGTTCATGTTGCACACATGGGTTATGATTCCGAGTCTGGCTTCACATCGAAAGGTGTGGACCCATCTTGGACGGCTTTCCTGAGTCAGCTCGAAGGTAGCGGTATCGACAAGGAAACTATAGACCAAAACATGGACTTTATCAAGGACTTTGTCCGTACACATCCACAAGGGCAGCAGGCGCAAGCAAAGGAACCCAAAAAGCCGAAACCTCCGCCTCCGCCCTCCAGGAAGCATGCTGCGAATGGTAGCACATCGTCACCAGCTCCTCCACCTCCACCTCCTCGGTCTTCCCGTGTCTCTCAGCCACCGCCTCCGCCTCGAGTAACTCCTTCTCCCCAACCTCCGCCCAGACCTGTTTCGCAAGCACCGCCACCACCTCCTGCGAGACCTCCTGCAGGTCGACCTGCCGCTCCTCCGCCGGCGCCTCCCAGGCCTACGAGTTCTATGCCTACTGCACCGCCACCTCCAGCTCGACCAAGTTCTGTTGCACCGCCTGCACCTCCTCCGCCCCCACCGCCTTCTTCTGGAAGCATTCCTCCTCCGCCCCCTCCGCCCCCGCCGCCTTCTGGCAGTGTACCTCCTCCGCCTCCGCCCCCGCCGCCTCCTTCTGGCAGTGTACCTCCCCCGCCTCCTCCGCCCCCGCCTGGTGGTAGTAGTGGAAATTCACCCACAGCTATGCCTCCGGCTCAAACAGGCCGCGGTGATCTCCTTGCATCTATCCAAGGGAAAGGAATCCATTCACTTCGTAAGACCGATCCGAATGCATCGTCTCCAGGCCGTTCCGGAACACCGGATGTATCTACAGCTGCTGCTGCTGGAGTTGCTGGGGCAGCTGTTGGTGCGGGTGCTGCTGCAGCGGGCGGTGGTGATTTGACGTCGGCATTGGCTCAGGCACTAACTATGAGGAAAAACAATATGGGTGACGATAGTGATGAGGAGGAAGACGATGATGACGATTGGGATTAACGACCACTCATTACTATAATTTATTATTCACTTGCTCCCTTTTAACGTCCAGTTTCTATCTGACGCTTTAGATATCAATCGCTACCTTTACGTTCGTTTAGTCTAATTTTTGTGTAGCCCAAATGTATCCATCACTTTCCTCTTTCTAGCAATAGCAATCTCAAATGATAGTCTTTGCTCTGGATGTTGCTTGTAATTTACCAAAGACGTGTATGAAATACAATGCTATGAACAAGATTACTGGATCGCAATGTTGAAAGCGTTCCTGCAAATTTTGTCAGTATAACACCGTCACGATCTAGATAAAAACTTACACAGTGAGCGTTGCTGAGCCCGATGTCGCTTCTGAACCACCTTGCACAGTAGTCAAGTATTGAGAACTGCTCACACCACGGTTGGACGTCAAAAACTGTGTAACGCCAGTTAGACATCATACAGGAAAACAAGTGGAGACATACGTTGAGGAAAGTCTTAATGTCGCCACTAAAGTTTGTAACCTGTGTACCAGGAGTACTGGGAAGGAAAGAAAAGACTTTGTTTGCGCCGTTTGAGCCTTCGTACAAATTCCTGAGACAACAATTCTTAACGAAAATAATCAACGTTTCACAGGTAAAAACCCACCAGGTGTGTCCGGCCAAAGAAACTCCGCTGACGGTCGGTTGAGGTTGACCATTGGACATGTATACGGAAGAGATGGGACCAGCGTTCCAGTTGGCGAGCCAAATCATAATTTCGTTGACGTTGGCACCTCCAGGGTTGTTGGCAGTGAACAAGTCGTATGCGACATTTGCAACGATGTTTCCGTTGTTAGACTGAGACCAGCTGAATGTTGCCTGTTTGATTGTGAGAGGACTCAAAGAAAAGAAACACATACACTCACAGGGATAGAACGAATAGCACTTAGTTGCTTATTGATTCCAGAGTTAAGTTGGACATTGGTGTAGGACTTGACACCGGAGCCGCCGCTCCATGTCCATGTGTTACGCCAGGAAATGGTGTTTCCATTCAGAGAAATCAGTTGAGCACAGTCGTTGCTATTGCTAGAGATGGCAGTCAGGACAGCGGTGAATCTTTTTATGAAATTATTCACCTGTTTGCGCTGCCTTTCCCCCACTGATGGACGAGGTAGTCAGTAAAAATGAATGAAGAACGGGGTGCAAACGTACTTGATCCAAGAACAGCGTATATACGCCGGCATTGACTTGGTCCCATTGACCTTTTGCGAGTTACACATGAACTGAAGCGGGGAACACGATACTTGCTTACCACAATGTTGACTGGTGTCGACTGATTGTCGTCTCTCGACAGCAAGTTCAGCAGCGGGAGCCGCAGAAATGAAGGGAAGAAGCAAGAGAAGGGTCAAAAAAGCAGAGAGTCTAGCGAACATCCTGGACTTTGAGAGATGCATTGTTCCAGAACACGTCTTTATATGCGAAATTTATCATCTCGAGGTAGTCGTCGAAGTGTGTCCGAAGATTATGCCTTGGACATTTCAAAGGCGCATGCCGCAATCAGGGCACAAATCGGACGGTTGTGAAAGGTGGTCATGAGTAAAAGAAAGAGCCTTTTTACGGACCGCTATGGTTTAAGAAATCATGCTGAAGTACAGTGACGAATTTCAGATCAAGAACTTTCTCTCTCTTGCGAATGCTGTTATTGGGGTTTTCATTGCTTCATTGGGACCCTTCCTTTTGATGGGCCAGATACCTCAACTTCTATCTCGTCTTTTCCCCTTTACCCGAGGGCTGAACCATGCGTATTGGGCCCCCAATGTGTGGGCCCTGGTGACTGCCTTCGATCGAGTGCTATTGAAATGTAAAAATTCACTCTCTCCTTTGTAATTTCTCTGACAATGCTTGTCCAGACATACAAAAGACCGGTGCCAACATTCCAATAAATCCCTCCGGTGTTCAATCGACCTCTCGAGGGCTTGTTGGAGATACAATCTTTGCTGTCATACCCAATGTCAAACCTATACATACTTTCACCATCACGATTGCATTCCAATCGGTGATTTCTTTATCTGGAATGGATCTTGGTTTGTTTCTGATTTCTCTTTCAAGGTCATTTTATTCAAGCTCTGGCGGAACCCTACATACAAGTCCTTCTTGACAGCTTTGACACTTTGTGGTTACGTTTCATATCTGTTTGGCTGGCATGTACACGAAAAAGCAGTTTTGTTGGTTCTGGTGCCTTTGAGGTCAGCGTTTAGAAATTTCGATTGCTTCCGAGAAATATTCATTCAATTATACAGCTTACTAGCTGCCGAAAGGCAGGCCTATTTCAGGACCTTCGTCTTGGCTAGCGTGGCTGGTATCTTCTCCTTGTTCCCACTAATTTTTACACCTACCGGTGGGTTTGTTCCGTCTGGACAATCGTAATTTACTCACAACATTATTAGAATCTATAATCAAAGTCCTCTATTCATTCCTGTGGCTCACGTTCGTGTATACGGCCCTTTCGAAACGTGTCTACGAGTCAGTGTTCTCTTCTATCGTTGATTCTGTCAGAATGTTGAAACTCCTATCAGGTTTCCCAAATCTCTTTCATATGTTATCTTAGACACTGTGGAGAAGGCCTATCTGGGCGGCTTTGTGTTTCTACAGGCATTCATAATGCTTTTCCCCGCTTTGTCCGCCCGGTCCAAGCATGTTGTCGAGGCATTCACTTGCATTCCGTCTGATGAGGTCATTTGTCCGGATGCCTTGGACTCGCCAGCTAACGGTGATATGGCGTTCTTACCACTGATGGCTACCAGCGTATACTGTGCAGTGGGACTTGTCTGGGGATTCATTAGACTGATGTTTGTGTATCTAAATGAAGAGACTACGTACCAAGGTCAACTTAGCACTATTCAGTAGTTTACCTTCAAAAATGCCAGTCGTAAGTACTTATTGGAACAATTTGCACCGCCACAGACATTATCTAAGCAAAATTTCTTTGCCGTTAACTTGCGCACTCCTCGATGGTGAGCTCGAGTTTTTTTGACTCGCTAGAATGCTAAAAGAATCATAGCTGCGTCGCCAAATTAGAGAGCGCAGACAATATGTCTATGCTAAATCTTTAGAAGCCCAAGAACGACAAACTTATGAACGAAAACAGCAGCTTAAAGATGCCCTCGCGACTGGAAAGGCACTACCAACCGAACTGAGGAAGGATGCAAACGCGTTGGGACGAGAATTGGCATTTGACGAGGCCCAAACAGGTCACTCTTTTTGGCATACGACGTTTTAGAACACACTCAAGGAATTGTTATTTCTAGACCCGCTGACCCATATCGACAATGAATACTCTCGTGCTGGTATACAAGACTAAAATTGTAATCACGACTTCCAGAGACCCTTCATCAAAACTTTTACAATTCGCAAAGGTCCGTTTACTAGTCTGCTTCCCTTTCTATCTGCTTAAACTGCACTAGGAAATGAGATTGGTGTTTCCAAATTCGCATCGCATAAACCGAGGAAACTATGTTGTAAAAGAACTTGCAGAAGCATGCCGAGCAAACGACGTGACAGATCTAATCATTTTACACGAACACAACACAACCCAAACAACAAAACAACACATACAATTTACACAAACAGTAACGAACAAAACCCGAGGCAAAACCCACAGGCAAGGCACATCCCCACAATATGTTTGATTTACAAATAAAAAAAATAAACATAAAATCCCACCGCCTACAATCTTTTTTCGTTTTTGTCCTATCCGTTAACATAACAATTCAGATGCGATGATTGTATCACATTTTCCTCATGGTCCCACTGTCTTCTTTACACTAAATAACGTCGCGCTACGGCATGACATCGCGACTTACAAGGAATCTACCGTGTCGGAACAATATCCTCACCTGATATTTGAAAACTTTACCTCCAAACTAGGGGAAAGGATACAAGATGTCCTCAAATACCTATTTCCTGTCCCGAAAGAAGACAGTAAACGGGTCATGATATTTGCAAACGAAGATGACTTTATCTCGTTCCGGTAAGGGCATTAGCCTCTTTTTCCTCTTTTTATATCGTTTCTTTGTTTATATCTGATACTTCGACATGACAGGCATCATGTCTTTGTCAAAATACCACCGAAGCAAGTACAACTCGCGGAAGTGGGGCCCAGATTTGAAATGAAACGTAAGTTGGTGGCTTGATGTTTTTCATGTCAGTGCTGAGAAGATTTCTAGCGTACGAAATTCGACAAGGGACCATAGAACA